>QANX01007828.1:11007-78287 GCA_003254975.1 Ochetophila trinervis
TATGCTCATTTACTTTTGCTTGATATAAAAATAAAATATCTAATATAATTTTAATTACTAACAAATAAAATTAATTATAAATTTCAGATACTATTTTTGAAATAAATTTTGTTTATTGAGGTAATTTATATTTATATTTTTAATTTAAAAAAAATTATTAATTTAAAAAAATATATGAGCATATCACTGTGAAAAATTAATGAATATTTTTATTAATTTGAAAAAAAATAAGTTTGAGTATAAATATTTTTGTTAATTTTTCTATATTATATTTAAAAATTAATTAAAGAATATTAAAACATATTTTAAAATGAAAATCGATAGAATTGTATATAAATATTTCACAATTATTATGAAAATTGTTCAGAATTTGTAAAAGTTATTAAAAAAAATTTATAAAAGTCGTTCAAAATCAAATATATTTTTATAAACTTTATAAAAATTTATTAAAATTTACAAAAAAATTAAGTTCAAAAAGTCCATAAATGTTTTTTAAAATTTAAATTTAACACATCTCACTAAAATTAAGAACTATGTAATTACCAATTCCAAAACATAAAAATATTCACTTTGGATAACTCATTATCTTTTACATTCACGGAAGAGGTTGCATATACACACACACACGTGGCTCATTTGACCACTAATTGGGATGGACCTAAAGCCAAGTTTTCGAAGAAAGTAAATCCACAAAAGAAGTCTAAAACCAAGATAAGAAGTAACCTTATACTTGGCAGGAACAAAGCAATATTGTTGCTTCACTGTATCAACAGTAGAATATTTTGCTGCAGCTTCAATTTGTAATTACCAAAAACCAAATAATCACTACTATTCAAGAAAAAATCTAACGACCATCCTGAGTTATTTTAGTGTACCTTCACAGGATTCCTTAATAAGCCCTTAGATGCTTTCGGACCTGAATCAAGAGTAACAGTGTATGTGAAAAATTCAGAAATTTTTTCAATAGGAAAAAAAAAAAAAAAAAAAAAGCTTTCAAAATCTTAGAATATTTTTCATTTATAACACAAAAGCACATTTAAAGATTCTAGCAATAATTTTTTAATTGGATGAAACTCTAGTAAACATTCTAATAACCATTGGTGTCGCCAATAACAAAAGTGCTGTAAGAACTCTATATAAAGGCCAAGTTTCCACAAGCTACAGCAATTTGAAAACAATGCTAAGCAACATAATCAAAGTCAACAGTGAAAAAAATTAACAACCTTCCAACCAACCACATCAGAATGCGAGCACACGATTCTTGATCATGAAAATGTTATATTCTTATTGAGTTGACTCACCATTAGGGAAGATAAATAATAAAGACAGACCGTTAAGAAACTTATTAGCAAAAACAAATAAAGACATACAAATTGCATTATATATCAAAATAAAAATAGACAAATTCTTTTGAATAAAAATAAACAAATTGCTTTTCATTAAGATGTACAAAGAATTTCAAGACAAAGTAACTAAAAAAGAAACTACAACTTTTTCCTAATATGATCCTACTTAGAGAAAGGAGCATCGTACTAGAGTAGTATCCCAACTATGTTGGCAGTCATCTAGACTATACATATCATTTGCTCAACAGCTCTAAGAGACCAAACCTGTCTAGAATAAAACCCAAAGGTAAAAATCAGGACAGGAAAAAGAGTGCAAAGTCTTTGAAGATCCCTCAAAACAAGATTCAATAACTAAATTTTGATTGTGAGCGGGCATGTTATGATGTTTGCCCGAGTAGTAATAAACAAGATAAATATAAACAGCAAATTACACACATATTTATAGAGGTTCAATGAAACTAAATTCACCTACATCCTCTTTGAGCTCTATTGAAGGAACCTTAGCCACTCTTATTAGAAATATTCAAGTTTACAAGCCTAAAACCAAAGATGAATAAAAACCAAATAAAAGCACTCTGTTAATCCCTATTACAACCTCTCACACAGATTTTCTATAAGAAAATCTCATAGAACCCTAAGACAGAAAGAGGAAGACAATTACAGATGACAGCTGAGGAGAAGAAAACCCTAGAACTCTAATTGATCTCGAATCCCCTTCTCTTAGAAAACACAAACTTATATATACATTAATCTGAACAAGTGAAACGGTGTGCAGGAAGGTCTCATGCAAGTAAACAACCCAAAATACAGTCGTTCTGGTTAAAACACCATATCTAACTCACGTGACATTTATGTACCAATTCTAATAGTCTCCACCTGTCTTGAATGGCTAGAGTGTCACTTCAGCTTCTCAGTAATGGCCTCCTAAGATTATCCAGGATCAATCCTAAGCAGCTTCTTGCACACACCAAATTTGCTCAAGAGAAAAACTTTAGTGTTTATGTGTGCAGGATTATACTCAATAGGAATCTTTTCAATTTGGATTAGCTTTAGCGCAATTACATCTCGCACATAATGAAACTTTACATCAATATATTTAGTTATCTCATGAAAAACATGATTTTTACACAAAAATATAGAACTTTGACTATCAGAAAAATAGTAACATTATGATGTAAGAGTTTAAATTCAATTAATAAACATTTTAACCATAAAGATTCTTTAACATCTTCTATAATAGCTATATATTCAGCTTTAGTAGTTAAAAGTGCAACAATAGGCTATATTTGAGACTTCCAACTAACACAAATCCCACAAACAGTAAACATATAAAAAGTAGTAGACATTCTTCTATCCCTATCACCAGCAAAATCAGAATTTCCATAACCTCTTACAGTTACACATTCACCACTATGCTTAAATAGTAAGCACTACAAAAAAATTGATGTTTTGTGACGGAAATGTACCCGTCACAAAATACAGTTTTCTGTGTGGGAAATTTCAACTTCCGTTACAATTGTGGATTCATTTTCCATTAATTGTGACAAATTTTTGGCTGTCACGAATTTAGCTGCGCGGGAACAAAATTTTGAATTTTTAATTGCATTTAGTGACGTAAAATGACAAATGTCGTTACTAATTGCATTCCAAAAATACTAAAAAAATTATTTTCATTTCTGTAACGGTTACTACCCTGTCACAGTTGCTCTAAACATTTAATTGGAATCGTTGGTCACGGAAACTGTTGCTAAATAGGTTTTTTGGATATGCGGTGACTTACTTGTGACATTGCATAAATTAAGTTTGACTTTGCATTTTCTTTGACCAAGAAACGACGTCGCAGAAGAGAATTGGACCTTGGCTCCTGTTTTCCATCTGTTTGAGATCAAGTTTTGCAATCCCTTGTGTTTGGCCATTAATATTAGTTCTAGAAAAATGTTAGAAGACGGCTTGGAGGGGAAACAGATGTGAGGCAGGCGGCAAATCTTGGAACTCTGTCAGATTCCAGCTCCCTTTTTTAATTTTTAATTCTTCCACGGTGGTTTCTATTGATTGACGGTTTGCTTTGGTGGCCGATTATGGGTAGCTTTGTTTATCTTTTTCTTCTTGTTCCTCCTTCATGGCTAGGGTTTTCAACCTGTTTCTAGAGGTAGGTTCTTTTCTGTCGTCTAAGGGTTATGGTAAGAGTTTACATGGGAATGAAGCGACGGCTGTAGGACTTTCTATTGTTGGGGTTTCAGCTGCGGTGGCGTTTGCACCTGCACCTTCTAATGGTTCTAGCTTGGTTATTGCAGGGGCTTCTATGATGCCACAAAATGGTTCATCCACTAGCGTTTAGACTACAGTTTCTTCATCGTACTAGTGGAAGTTGCCACGACTGGCGTTAAATTTTTTTTTGGGGGGGGGAGGGGCTTTTGCAGCTGGCGTTGCCCTCTTGCCATTTAGTGGAGAAGTCACGGCTTATGGATAAAAAAGAGAAGCAATGTGGGGTGCAGAGTATGCCAGTTAAAAGGGTTTCACAACCAAAAGTGAGGCAAGCTTATTTTCCCAAGAAGACTTCAGCTAAGGTTGGTAATGCTTCGGGTTTGGGCACTTTGGTAGCTTCTGAGGAGTCGCTACCTTTGGTGGCCACTTTGTTTAATTTAACTTATTTGTTTATTTAAGAAGAGTATGGTTCTGAATTCTTGGAGCTGGATTTTGGTGATCGACAATGTTAGGGTTTGTGTTTCCTGGTAGCTTTTCTCCTTTCTCCAGTGATTTTACGGTGGGTTGGCCCTGTTTCCTGGTGGCTCTGTGTTCCAGTTTCTTCTCTAGCGTGTTGCTCTGTATTCCATGTGTTAGGCAATGCATGATGTTCTATACCATCNGAGTATGTTTCTGAATTCTCGGAGCTGGATTTTGGTGATCGACAGTGTTAGGGTTTGTGTTTCCTGGTAGCTTTTCTCCTTTCTCCAGTGATTTTACGGTGGGTTGGCCCTGTTTTCTGGTGGCTCTGTGTTCCAGTTTCTTCTCTAGCGTGTTGCTCTGTATTCCATGTGCTAGGCAATGCATGATGTTTTATACCATCGGCGTCATTTAGATAATGTAAGTTTACTGTCTGTGGTTTCAATTAGTTCTTGTTTGGTTTTCGCTGGAACTTGTTGGACCTTTAATTTAACTTCCTTTTTTTTGTTTGGATGTTTTTTTCTTTGCAAGTATGATCGTTTGGAGTTCCCAGGAGTTGTTCCACGCACTTTCCTTGGTAAGTTGTTGACTAATTTAAAGATTGTGCGGTGTGATATAGCTTAGTAATTGTTCATAAATGCGTAATCCAATCTTTGTCTATAGATTGTCAGCATACTTTTCTTTTGTGAAAGAAAAATAATGATCATCAGGCATTTTCTTTGTAATTATGTTACTGAAGGCTAAACATCATATGCTTTGAGCTCTCTCGAGCTTACCTTGCTTATTATTTATTTTATAACCTATAAATTTATTATATTTCACCAATTATATTTGGATACACACACACACACATTCTTTCCAAGTATTATGTTTTGAAAAACCAACCAGCACCGTATTGGAAATCATGTTTATTTCTTGATTAAATATTAAATAATTTAAGATGTTTAAGTTTACTAATTGCTATTTAACATTCCTTTAGGTTCATTGCTTGTATCAAGTTTGGCATCTCCTATTGTAATAGGAATGAACTTGCTGAACTTGCCCAAGATTTATAGTCTTGTTGCAGGTTAGTAATATTAATACTTTGATACTTCAGCAAATCTAATGAATATGTTCAGGAAGATGCTTGTCAAAGTGAAATGGCATTTCTTTCGCACTTTCAGTGCATACTTTTGCTGTTCTTATGGAGTACATATGTAGAATTAAAAGTTGAGAGATTGTGGAATTAGTAATGTGCTCGATATAACATTTCTGTTGAGCACAAGGTCTGAATTGTTACTAGGTTTGGATGTGAAGTTGGATAAAAAGTATTGGGTAAGGGAAGGCATATCTTGATGAGAACTGACATTCTTGATGTTGGAGATAAGTTTAGGCAAAGGACTGAGCCAATAAAGGATTTATTTTAATGTAAAGGGCGCAAAGTTTCCTTGGTTTATAAGACTTTCTAGATGGACCCAAGTGTCCTCTGATCAATCATCAACAGAATTCAAAATTTAACTTTCCATTGAAATCTCATAATACCATCAATAATGATAAATAAAAAAGTAAAAAAAATAATGGGATCCTGGTAAATTTTTGCACTTAATAGAAGATTCTAAGAAAAAATAACTTATCAATTAGTTTGTAATGCCATTCTGAAACAAACTTTTTAAGTAAAGTCAGAGTCTGTCATTTCCTACAATGGAAGATCTCTGAATTTCACAATATCTTGAGGAAGTGTCCCATGTATTTGTTATGTAGCAGATTGGACCAAATAGTTGATGGCTTTCACTTTATGACCTTGCTATTATGTAATACTAGGCCTTGAGAGTGTATAAAACCCTTGGTTATATTTTCTTTTCCTTTTATAATTTGTTATTTTCTAACTCCTAAACAAATGTAATTTCTTAAACTTCACTAACTTGTTTTAATTGCTGTCATACAGTTCGTTTGGCATTAGGTTGCATTATATTATCTACGCTGCGCTTCTTCCTTCTTCAAGTGCGTTCTTGATGGTTTTTATTTGCATGTACTTTCTTCCTATTTTCTAAATACTTGTTTTGACTTAATATCTTGGTAGGTCTTCTAATATTTTTGATCCTAAGATAATAGAATGCAGGAGGGTGCCATCATTAACCTATCTATTGATATATGCAAAGTGCAAAAGAAATGGCTTATGTTCTAGATAGGCTTTATTATATTTCATTAAACCTGGAGTTTTTGTAATTAGTAATTAAGCATTAAACTATTGTGCTTTAATTTGTGTTGACAAAAAAAATTTATTACTGCCTTTTCTTTTCCGAATATGAACAAGATAAATGTTTCTTGTAGTTACTTGGCTATTTTTAGTCACAGTGATATAAGCTTTATCAGTATATTTTATGGTTTATAATTGGTATGACAAGTAACACTAATTTTAATTAATTAGTTTTTAGCAGGTTAGAGATAGGTTTGGACATCAAGTAGAAGCTTTCTTTGTAATACTAACTGCAGTCCAGTTTCATCGGTTATTCTATTGTACCCGTCCTCTTCCAAATGTACTAGCACTTAGTCTAGGTAATGTTTCTTCCAGTTCAACTCTTCTGATGCTTATTACCAAAAAAAAAAAAAAACTCTTCTGATGCTCATTTTCTTTTGTCCTTAAATATTGGTTTTTTTTTTTGAGTAAAAATAAAGAAGCAGATATAACGGCAACTTTTGCTAATTTCCTTTTCTCTAAATTTTTTTTGCAGTCAACTTGGCATATGGATATTGGTTCAAGCTGAAGCATTATGCAGCACTGAATTGTCTGGTGCGTTTCCATTTGTAAAACTATCAAATTATTCATCAAACATGGAATGCAGTTTAGGAGTGGCGAGTATGCCTAGGAAGACTCCTAAGATTTTTCCAGCTACTTTCTAATGCTAGCTGCATTTAAGGTTAATATTGACAGAGCAGCATGCTATCATTTTAGGTAGAAAGTATGCATTTCAGGAGAGTTTTTGGGGGTCATTTATGCTTTGGAGGTAGCTCATAAATATTCTTGGGATATTTTGTGGCTGGAATGCTACTCCGTGTACTTGACATGTTGAAGTAGTGTCAACTTGTTTGTATATGGAAAGATGGTTGCTGAATTTTTGTTTTTTAGGTTATCCAAATGTTTAGCTAAATTTTTACTTCAAGCATTAGTGTGGTGGAAGTGCTTGAATGAAAAATTTGTGCAACTTGATGGTCAATTCGATGTTGTGTATATATTTAATGAATTAGGGTATGTAATTAGTAAAAGTGCTTGTGGAAGAATTGATGATGAATTTGTATTTCCAATTATTTGCAATGTGTTAGTGATGACAACAATATAGTGCCGGAGATTTTTCAGCTGCAGGGACATGGAAAACATGGAAACATGCTAAATACTCACAAATTTCTGTTATTTCTAACATTATACATATATATTCTGTCACAAATGGGATACTGTGACGGAAAACAACAACGAAACCGTCACGGAACATTGCATTAGAGATGAAATATTGACGAAAAATTGTCACCAACGCGTCACAAAAACAATGTATAAGTGAAGGCTGAGAACGGCGACAATTGTATATCCGAGACGGTAAACCGTCACAAAACAGTCACAACAATAAAGTTTATGTGACAGCTGCGAACAATGATAATTATATATCAGTGACAGAAATCCGTCACACAGTTGTCGCAAAAGAGTGTCGTTGGCGACACAAAATAAGGGGTCACAGTTGGGCAACTGTGACTGGAATTCGTCACAAAGTCTTGACTAAGCCGCACAACTGTCACGGTTAGATGGCCATTACAATTAAGTAACAGTGACGGTTAGCCATCACTGTACTGTCACAAATGGCTAATTTCAACGGAAGAGGGGCCGTCACTAAATCTTTGCCGGCGGTGGCTCGCCAAAAATCCATAATGGATTGGCATATAAGTGACGGTTTGATGCTGTCACTTAAACTACATTTTTTGTGACGATGAACAGTAAACCATCACTGAAAAGAATTTGTGTCAGGGCTATTGTAAAAGTATTGTGACAGGTTAGTTACCGTCACAGTTTGTGGATTGTGTGACGAATCCGTTACATATACTATATGTTGTGATGAATTTGCTTCCGTCACAAAAATCTCTTTTCTTTTTTGTAGTGAAGCCATGATATAAAGTTCCTTTAAAATACCTAAGAAGCCATTTGAGAGCTTCCCAATGCTCTTTACCTGGATTGGCCATGAACCTAGTTAACACATTAATGACATGTGCTATATCAGGCCTAGTACAAATCATTATATACATAATAGATCCAACAAAACTAGAATAAGGAACCTTTTTCATTTCTTTCTTTCCTTGAACAGTTGAAGGACATTGTTTAGAAGACAAGCTAAAATGGTTTGCTAAAGGTACATTAGTAGGCTCAGCAGTAAGCGTAGAAAAACTTTTTAGAACCTTATCATAATAGTTTTTCTGATTATGAAACAAAGTCTTTTTAACTCTATTTCTCACTATATCTATGCCTAAAATTCTTTTAGCAGGACCTAAATCCTTTATATCAAACTTAGATTTTAAGCTTCTTTTGATTTTTTGTATTTTTTCTATGTTTTGACCAGTAAGCAACATATCATCAACATAAAGTAACAAATAAATGGTGCTACCCCTAGAAGTACCTTTGTAATATAGACACATATCATACTTGCTTTTTTTAAAACCTATTTTAGACACAAAATTATCAAACTTTTTATACCACTGACAATGAGCCTGTTTTAAACCATACAAAGTCTTTTTTAACAAACAAACTAGCTCTTGATTACCCTTGATAGCAAACCCCTCAAGTTGACTCATATAGATTTTCTCATCAAATTTACCATGTAAGAAGGTTATTTTGACATCTAGTTGTTCTAATTCCCAGTTAAAATGAGCAACTAAAGCTAGAATTACTCTAATAGTAGTGTATTTTACTACAGGGAAAAATATTTCATTAAGTCTATTCCTTTCTTTTGAGTAAACTCTTTTGCTACAAGCCTATCTTTAAACCTAACAAGATCCTTATCAATTAAACATTCTTTTACTTTAAATATCCACTTACTGTCTACAATTTTTTGATTCTTATTCCTAGAAACTAGCTACCATGTATCATTTTTATGAAGAGAATTTATTTCATCTTTCATAGCCTCATACCAACTCTTAAAATACTAATTGTTTACAGCTTCATCATAGTTCTTAGGCTCATTTCTAGCAAGCTCTTGATAAGAAAATAAAAAATAGGGTATGAGGTCTGCGTACCCAAACCTCACAGAGGGTTTTACCTATCTTTTTTCTTTGTCTCTTGTCAACTAGTACTCACTGATGGTTTGATCTGGTTGCAGTGGTGCTTCTATATCCTTTTGAATTGATTCCTCTTCAATTTCAGTGTAATGTTCTGGTTCACCGATCTAAATGGGAGTATGAAATTCAGGAATGGGTTGATCTAGTTGTGAATCTTGATCTTCATCATTTGTTTAAAGCTCCACCTTAATATTAGTGCTATAAGCTTTTAGCTGAGCTTCAGTATCTGCATTGTTAGTCTTCAAACAAGGCATAATATATTCATTGAAGATTACATCTCTCCTTATTAAAACCTTGAATCCATTTGATTCATTAAACCACAACCTATTACCTTTCACACCTTCTGGGTAACCTAGAAAAAGACACTTGACTGCTCTAGGTTTAAGTTTCCCATTCTTTTGATAAACATAAGCTAGACACCCAAAAATTCTAATATTAGACAAATCTGGATTATTGTTTGTCCACATATATTCAGGGATATTAAAATCTATGGTTGTTGAGGGACATCTATTTACTAGATAAGTAGTTGTAACTACTGCGTCATCCCATAAAGATTTTGGAAGAACAGAACTAGATAACATACACCTTACTTTGTCTACAGGGTCCTGTTCATCCTCTCAGCAACACCATTTTGCTGAGGGGTATATCTAACATACTTATGTCTCATGATATCATAGCTAGAACAGTAATTATCAAATTTATTATTACAAAATTCTAGACCATTGTCGGTTCTAAAAACTTTAAGTCTTTTTCCAGTTTGATTTTCTACAAGAAAGCACCAAATTTTAAACTTATTAAAGGATTCACTCTTATGCTTAATTAAATAGATCCACACCTTTCTAGAATAATCATCAATGATTGAGATAAAATACTTATTTCCTCCCTATGTAGGAGTTTGTGAAGGCCCCCATAAGTTTGCATGTGCATAATCAAGCACAGATGTAGATTTATGTAAACTTGTCGTAAATGTTAACCTATGTTGTTTGTGCTCACAGAAATCAACTTTACTAATGGCATCCTGTTTGAACAGACCTAATTTGTTTAGACAATATAAGCCTCTTTCACTTATGTGACCTAGTCTATTATACCACAAGTTAGTTTTATCTAGAGGTGAAACAGCAACCGAACTACCTATTACAGTATTACCTTACAGTACATAGATACCATTTTTCTTGACCCCTTTCATAACAACTATAGCCCCTCTAGAAACTTTCATCACTCCATCTTGAGTTTTACACAAACATCCAGACTCATCTAAAATGCCTATAGAAATTAGATTTCTTTGAAGGTCATGTATATGTCTAACATTTTTTAAGGTTCTTATTATTCCATCTGACATCTTGACTGTGATGTCACCAATTCTAGTTGTATCACACGACATATTATTCCCCATTAAGACTTGAACTCCTTTTATTTCTTGATAATTATTAAACCAGTTTCTTATAGGACACATGTGAAAGGTACAACCTGAATCTAAGATCCACTATTGTTCAAAGGATTGAGTAATAACAGCTACAACTTCACTTATTTCTAGACCAGTAGATGCCACAGAAGCATCACCACTTTCTTCAAAAAAATTATTTTTTTCATCCCCATTTCTTTTAAAACAGTCTTTAATCATGTGACCCTCTTTTTGTTAGTAAAAACATTTTCTACCTCTAATTCTAGACTTAGATCTAGACCTATACTTTTATTTCTAAAATTAGAACCACCATTCCTATTAAAGTTCATGCCCCTCACAGTGACTCTCACTGGTGACATAGTTTTTCTTTTCAATTTTTAATTCAAGATCTTTAGACCTTAAAGAATTTACAACTATTTCAGCAGTTAATGTTTCTCTGCCATATTTAATTACATTTTTAACTTCTTTATATGATAACAACATCATGTTCATGTGTAAATTTTTAACTATTGTTTGGTAAATCTAATCCTAATCTATTAAAATCATCTAGATTCTCATCAAGATCTTTTGTAGAATCCATTTTAAAACCAAAGAATTTTTCCAGCAAATAGATTTTGTTAGGAAGAGATTAAACAAGATACAACTATTCTAATTTAGTCCAAATACTATAGGCAGATTTAGAATCGTTTACCTTTCTGAGAACGTTGTCGGCCAAATGGAGAATTATGGTGCTATACGCAATTTCATCCATATCCTTCTTCTGATCATTGGTTATACCAGTAGGATAGGAGTCATCCAGTGCTTTGGCTACTTTCTGTTGCACTAGAATAGCCCTCATCTTTTGTCTCCACAGAAGAAAGTCATATTTTCCGTTGAAAACTTCTAATTCAAATTTTGAACCCGTTGAAAGAGGTTTAATGAAGAAAAACACTCAACAGTAAAACAAAGAACCAACAAAAGAAAATTAAAGAATTTCCTATTTGTTCTAAGAAGAAATAAAGAAACCCGAGAGAACCAAAAAGTCACAAATAAAATGAGAAACACACAAATTTTCTCAGAGAAAGAAAGAAGAAACCCTAAACAGATCTAACACAAGTTCTGGACGAATCCTATGACTCGATCTAGGAACCTAAACCCAGATTTATGAATCAAGATCAAGATTCACAAAACTTTACTGTAAACTTGAAAAGACGATTGAAGCTCTGATACCACTGTTATGATGTTTGCCCAAGAAGTAATAAACAAGATAAATATAAACAACAAATTACACACAGATTTATAGAGGTTCAGTGAAACTAATTTCACATACATCCTCTATGAGCTCCATCGAAGGAACCCTAGCCACTCTTATTAGAAATATTCAAGTTTACAAGCCTAAAACTAGAGATCAATACAAACCAAATAATTGCACTCTGTAAATCCATATTACAGCATCTCACATAAATTTTCTATAAGAAAATCTCTTAGAACCCTAAGACAGAAAGAGGAAGACAATTATAGATGACAGCTGAGGAGAAGAAAACCCTAGAACTCTAATTGATCTCGAATCCCATTCTCTCAGAAAACACAAACTTATATATACATTATCAGAACAAGTGAAACGATGCACAACAAGGTCACAGGCATGTAAACAACTCAAAATACAGTTGTTTTGGTTAAAACACCATCTCTCTCTCTTACATGACATTTATGTATCAATTCTAACAGGGCAGTTGGACTTCCTTGGCCGCTTCTTGATCTCCTCCAATCGATGTAGATGTGGGATTGGTAGCATCTTCATCAATTGTTTGCACTCTAAGTTTTCTCTTCTTGTAAACCAAAATCCAAGTAAACAATTCCATGGCAGCAACTATACACCCAAAAGATACAAGAGTGAAAGTATAAGCATCTCTCCAACCCTTCGCTGGTTGCAAGATATTCAACCCCTTGTATACATTTATGATGCCAAGTACAATTGTCCCATAACCCACTGCATAATGGAACATGTTCCAAACCTATGATCCTTTTTTGGCCTAAAAAATCTTCCAACCAACACTTGAAGTGTTGCAAGGTAGAAAAGAGTTAAACTGATGCACCTGTGCCCTTTATATTGAATCCCTGAAGATTGAGCTCCATAGCCCAGTTCCCCAACCAGCAACTCCAATCAAATAAGCAGAACATTGATAAGCAACATGGAGGTAGAGCCAAGCCGAGTTTGCAATCTCATAAACTTTGACATACCTAGCTACCATTGCCTCAATTGGCATAAGAATTCCCAGTTGAGACAGTTGATGATTCTGTGTGCTTTCTTGGTATAATCTCTGCCTACCGAGCTAGTTTCGATCTTTCTTGAATCAAAGTCGAGAACTTTGAGCGATTTGACATTTTCTTCGGTCAGAGAATGCATACTGGTACATCACCCTCGAGCAGTAGTCTTTGTTGCCATAGATAGTTTCACCAAAGATAGTGATCTCATAACTAGTCGCATTAATATTGGAAACAACAGAGATATTGAAGACAAGAAAACTAACGTCACCTTTATGTAGAAGAGTTCTGATGTGATTGGAGATGTGTAGACCAACATTGTTCTGTCGAATTGTTCGATTCCCACAAGAGCATGAGTGCCGACCATCCTTTTGATGTCGGATTGATAGCCCAAGAAACCCATCTAGAGCGAGTTGTTGCGGTTTGTTTGAAAGTTGTATCCACCGTGCTTATAGAAGGATAGTAATTCCAATGGAGAGTAGAGTTCAACGCCGGCAAGTCGTTGCAAGCCACGTAGAAGACATCACCGCCATCTTGATTTTTTTTTTGGTGATAATATTTAAGATATATTTTTGTATTGATATTTATATATAATAGAAGTTTCCAATTACAGAGTGATGAGGTGCAAACAGGGGAAGGGAACCAATTTTCAGAGATTAAGTATAGTGAGTTGCAACTTTATTTGAATTGTGAGTTTACTATTTTTCCCTTGGTCAAAAATTAAGATATTAATAATTAATACATAATATTATTTTTGCAAAAATTAACATATATATAATATACATATATATATATATATATTTATATGTATAGATACATTGTGGCATTTTAAGTCAACTCCTTCTTGATCAAGCATCATATAATAATTTTGAATCATGAACTGAATCTTCACATTCACTAAGTATGTACATGAACTCCAAATCAAAGTTACAAACTGTTAATACATTTTGTGATATTTTTCCTTGGTGATTACTATAGCTACTTACATCACGACCAGCTACTTATTGGTATACGTGTTCCATCAATGACGTCGATACAAACCTAAAATAAACAATAACATTTATAATTAAATATAAAACATAAAGTGATTATAACACTAAAAATAACAATGACATATACTTATTATTATTACTCCTACAAAAACAAACGAAAAAAAATAAATAGAAAAAATATCAATTACTTACCTTGAAGTAAATGTTAAATCATGTATTTTCTCTAACTTTATTTGGCACTATAAATTTTGGTTTAACTATCATATCCGATGCTATTGTATTCAAAGCTTTCAAAATTTTAGCTTACTCAATAATTCCTTACTTTTATCCCTTTTAAATAAGAGTATAAAATTCGAAGATAAATAAAGATGGCATAAATCAAGCTATTTTGCCTCTAATTATTTTTTCAAAAAAATAAAATAAAATATTTAATTTTTCTCAACATAATGTATACCATATCCAAATAGAACAGTGTTTTGTTTTAAACTTTCACATACACTCTCTCTCAAGAATATATTTTTTTTTCTTTGATGAACAATTGAATAGGCTGGCTTAGAAGTATGCAAAAAAATTGATTAACCGATTAAAACAACAGATCCAATCTAATCCAACCTGTTTGGATCGGTTATTTTAGTGTAATTGGATTGAATCGGTTTTGAAAAATCAAAAATCAAAGTTCGGTTCGGGGTGTTAAAAACCGATCAAATCCGAATCGACTATTTTTTTTTTTACAAAAATATGGCAATTAGTTTAATATTATTGGTATGTAGGCTTTGTTATATTAGCTTAAATTTGGAGTTGGATTACTAGATTATTGTATTAGTGTAGTAATTTTGTTTTGTTTTGTTTTAGTTTAATATGTTTATTTGTCCTGTTATTTTTTTAATCATTTATATGTTAAGTTTTGAAAAAAAAATATAATTTTTTATGGATTACTTAGTGAGCACTTTATGTGTTAGGTTTTGAAAAAAAAAATATAATTTTTTAAACAAAATTTAAGCACAACAAATTTTTGGTATAAAAAATAGCTCAAATGTCAAATATTCAAAGTAAAAAAACTCAAAAATTAAATTTTAAAAGTCTAAAAAAATTAAATAAAAGTTGAAGCAAAACCGATTAACCAAACCAATCCAATTCAATTACTAATTAGATTGGATTAGATTGGATTTAATGTATAAATCAGATCAGATCGGATTAAAAAAAATTAATCACTAATTGGATCGAATTTGTTATTTTTAAAATAAATCAGATCATAACCGATGCACATTCCTAAACTGACTTATATAATATGTACCCCTCCAAACAAATATGGGTCAAGGGTTCCATATTACTATTACAATTATTTTAGATATAAAATGGACTTGAATGATTTCTCTTTTTAGGGGAAAAAAAAAAGGTCAAAAACATTCTAATTGGGTGAGTTATTATATATAGATTTTTTAAATTATAAATTTAATATAAAAGGTATACATTTTACTGGTACTTCATTATTAATTGTGATGAGTAATATTTTTCAATATAATAAATTAAATATTTATTTTTTAGAAGTTTATGCCATTCATACACATTTATTCACGACAAAATGGAAAGCTCGTAATTGGGCAAATGGTATTCGGTAGAGATTATATGTGCTCCTTGAACGACAAAAAGGTCAAAAAATAAAAATAAAAATTTCCAAGAGAAAATGGTTTAACCCTAAATATCTATCAGCCGTTCGATTCATTTTGTTTTTCTATACAATTATTAAATATAAATTTTCTTGCAATACTACCATAAAAAATTGAATTACCTACTTTATAACTTGACGCTGATCTAGCATATTTTTTTCCCTTCCATTTTAATCCCTAATCTAGTTTAATTATTATTAAATTTCTGAGTTGTTTCCCTCTGAGTGTAATGATAGGAAAAAAAAAAAACTGTTGCCAATGAGATAGTTTCTACATTGAATCCTATCAAACACAATAAAATAAGAATGAAAATTCAACTACATAGATTTCAATATTGTCATATACCAACAATGCAGATTTCTAAATGGAAACGTTCATTTGTGTTTCCAACGATGTTCAACATATGTTTTTTTTCTTTTTTCTTTTTCCTAGGGAAGATAAACATAGCTTGCTAGTCTGATATTTACTTCAAAACCCAACTCATAAATTAAGGGGGAAAAAAAGAAAGAAAAAGAAATAAATACTAACTAAAATTAACAAAATTTCCAAAGCTGTTGCACATAGCAGCCAAGCTCATTTTCTTTTCGACTTCTTGGATGAATTTCCGTTCCTGAAACTAGTATAGCTGTCAAAATCTTCCTCACCATCATCTCCACCACCCCTTCTCTTCCTGCCTCCTTTCTCTTTAAGTTCCTATAGTTGTTCAACCAGAATTTCATTAACCAATGTCTCACAAACATAAAATATGTTAATCTGCACAAGTGAAACTATATTTATTAAAACAACTATTACAATAATGGATAATCTTTTAGCCTCCTTGACACGCTCATGTAGTACAAGAACTTCCTCCTGTTGAGCAGGATATTCAGTCAACTTTTTGCCTGAAACATAAAAAACACCTTCTAAGTCTCTTGAATACCCATTTCTTTGTCGCTTAATGGAACAATTACGCAAGCGTCCCTTACCAATGAGCAGCTCAATCTGTAAATACCACTCCAACTCATACTGATTCAATAAGGAGACTGCAACCCCGGATCTTCCTGCCCGAGCAGTTCTTCCCACTCGATGTATATAATCCTGTGGCCCACTTGAAGTTAGTAAACTAGGGTTACAGAGATAACAAGTTAAGAATTAGTTTAGTGAACTAATTCTAGTATTCATCATCTAATGAGACATTTAAACAAGAGAACCAAAATTACTGAATAAAATAAGATATATTTGACTAATGCATGACTCTAAAACTTAATTGGAACATACTGCGAGGTGCAGAAAATTGAGAAGCTTATTGGCCAAATCTCATCGCAATATGCTAGGATGATCCATAGACTACCATATTATCAGATTTAAACCTAGGATAGGACAGAAGACAGCAACACTGACCTTGGAGTTCATAGGGATATCATAATTAATAACCACTTCGACAGATGGAATATCCAGTCCTCTACTTGCCACATCAGTGCATATAAGTATATTACACTCTCCAGCCTTGAACATATTTAAGGCTCCAAGTCTCTTTGTCTGTCAAAAAAATTGCAGGAATGAGGTTGGACAAAATCTGAAAATCAACCAGAAGTAAAGGGTACACCAAGAAGCTTCAAATCACTAGAGAAAAATTAAATGTATTTGGAGAAAGTAAATCTATATACCTGGCTCATTTGACCACTAATTGGGATGGCCCTAAAGCCAAGTTTTCGAAGAGTCACAGCCAGAGAGCGTGTTGCATCACACGTACGAGTGAAAACCATTGCTGTAGATCCTGTCATTTCAGTAAGCAGATAAACTAGATAGCAATCCTGCAAGCATAAGATATCCAAGTAAAGTATTAAATTTCAACAGAATACATCAGCCGAAATCAAACCACATTTTATACTGCAAAAGACATGGCTGTTCATACTAACTATAACCCGTCCAAAGCACACTTTAAAAATAAAGGAGCTTGCTTCTAGGTTAAATACTAAGAGGGATAATATAACATCTGACATTAATCATACATTTTCAAGCCACTAAAACACTATCACATCTTCAGCTTCACTATTTATTTCTGTCCAAGATGTGAAATTTGGCAATATATGACTGAAACTAGAGATTGTTATAACTAGGGATAATTCATTAACCTTAAATAACATTAGATAAAGTTGTATAGCTTTTATGTCCAGGAGACCAAATATTCCATGCGAATGAAATATTGCTTAAGGATTTTTTTAGAGCAATTGTTGGATTCCTCTTCCACCATCCTCAAGAATAACATCATTAAAAAGGGGATGTCTTTGAAAAGTAGAAAGTTTACCAACAAAACTACCCAACATTCATTAACAATCAATTAATCAAACTCAAGTGTCAGAGCTATTTGTTTATATCACCGTTTAAAAGCCATAATACTTAATAATAAAAATAAAAATGTAGAAATCCACAAAAGAAGTCTAACGACTAAAACCAAGATAAGAAGTAACCTTATATTTAGCTGGAACAAAGCAGTATTGTTGCTTCAGTGTGTCAACAGTTGAATATTTTGATGCAGCTTCAATCTGAAATTACCAAAAACCAAATAATCACTACTATTCAAGAAAAAATCTAGCAATCAACATGCTGAGTTATTTTACTTTACCTTCACAGGGTTCCTTAGACAAGCCCTTTGAAGCTTTCGGACCTGAGTCAAGAATAACAGTGATGTGAAAAATTCAGAATTGTTTTTAATAGGCAAAAACAACATTCAAAATCCTAAAAGATTTTTCATTGATAACTCAAATGCACATTTAAAGATGCTAGCAATAATTGGATGAAACTCTGGTAAACATTATAAAAACCATTAGTGTCAGCAATAACAAAAGTGCTGTAAGAACTCTATATAAAGGCCATAATCTTTGCACAGGAAGTAGATGTTGCAGACAAAAAAACTGGAAGTAAGAAATGCAACTCTACATAATATTGTAAAAGTGTTCCCAAATCTGACTTGTTACAAGATAGAAAACTATACCTGCCCATTACAAGGAAACATAAATTAAGGGGGCACTCATGATTCTTTAAAAAAGGTTCCACATGCTTTGGGAAGCAGGTTTCAGGTTTTACCATGTATGAAATTACTTGTAATAAGAGGAATCAGGAACAAACAAATACTGCATTGCATATAATATTCAATTCTACCAGTCTTTGGAAATTGAAACTAGTATATCTGAAACATGCTTTCAAAAGTAATTTAAGTTATAATAATATACTACCTTTTTGGTCATAGTAGCAGAAAACAAATATGTTCTACGCTCGCGAGGGATCACACTCAGAATTTCATCAAGTGATTTCTCAAAGTCCTCATTAAGCAATCGGTCTGCCTCATCTAAAACCTGCTCAATGTGCATTCACATCATACAACCGACCAGAAGATATAAAAAACAATGAAAATTTAGAAAGCAAAATAAATGTCGGATAGATGCATACCAGATATTTTAGTGTCCGAAGAGAAAAACCCTTTGTGTTTTTCAAATGATCCATAAGGCGTCCAGGTGTAGCAACCTACAATGGAATAAAATTTAAAAAGTCAGAAAACAAAATAATATCAGATTCTAGTAAAAGGCCACCAATCTAAAGGACAAAAACTTACAATAATGTGCGGCCTCTTTGCAAGTTTGATAGATTGTTGCCCCATGTCTATCCCTCCCACAAGCTACAGCAATTTGAAAACAATGCTAAGCAACATGATCAATTTCAACAGTAAAAAAAAATTAACAACCTCCCAACCAACCACATCAGAATGCAAACACACAATTCTTGATCATGAAAAGGTTATTTTCTTATTGAGTTGACTTTCCATTAGGAAAGATAAATAATAAGGTCAGACCGTGAAGACATTCATTAGCAAAAACTTCGTTGAGCGAATTCAGGTGATAATCACAAAATTCTTACATACAAACATGTTGCAAGATTTAATTTAAGCTAACTGCTCACCACTGCACATTTAAGGCCAATTTCAGATCCTAAAGCTTCAAACTGCTCGGAAATCTGAATGGCAAGCTCTCTGGAACAAGAATATCAAACAATTCATTGCTAGAAAAAAAAAAAACTCTCACTTTCCCATTTAACAATCAAGTTTATGAAAAACGATAACTAACCTTGTTGGTGACAATATGCAAGCAAAAAATGGATGTTGAGCTTCTAAAAGAGCTTGTAATATGGGAAGAGCAAAAGCACCAGTTTTACCTGAACCCGTTTGAGCAAGTCCGATCAAGTCTTTCCCTAAAATAATAAAAATGCATATTTTAGCACCAGAAGCATCAAGTATAGCTGAAACGGACATTGACCCATTTGGTTTCCAATATGTGAAAAACATAAAACAGATCAATTTTCTTCATCTTATAAAGAGAATATTTTTATAACCATATGATGCATATAAAGTGAAAGGCAAAAACTTGGGAATGTATAATTGACAAATAAAACCAGAAATTGCGAAAACCTTCAAGAGCATGAGGAATGGCTTCGGCCTGAATTCTTGAAGGGTTTTTCCAACCCAATTTATCACACGCCGCCACCAATTGCTCGCATACTCCCAAACCCTCAAACGTCTTGACCTCCCCGTTTTCGTTTTCCTCGGACAACATTTTCAATCCTTAACCTATCCGAAAAGAAGAAGAAGAAAAAAAAAAGTGTTTTTACTCCTCCAAATTTACTACTAGTATTCTGCTTCGGCTAATTGCTTCACTTGAAAACTAAAAATATATAGTTATAGGAAACATATTCTATACAGAAAGCAAGCTAACCTTAAGACGGCGTCGTATTTCAGGGTGAACCGGCGGGAGTTAAAATATGAACCAGAGAGAGTAGGGTAGGCGGGGCTGCGAATAGCTTTTTCTTCCACGGTGCTTTGGCTAATAAACGATGGCTTTGCTCAAAATTTATATTTCCTGTATTTTACATTTATTAATATTTGTGACTACATAATAATAATAATAATAATAATAATAATAATAATAATAATAATAATAATAATAATAATAATAATAATAATAATAATAATAATAATAATAATATATAACCTAATATATGGAAAAATAACCAGTTTTTAAGTATTAATTTTGTCATGTGTACTATCATATTCATCTAAAACAATAAAAGTCCAGACTATTGCATTTACACCAAGCTCAAGATTATTTTATTGTAAGGACACATGTCTATCATCAAGCAAATATAATTTTACACAACAGATCAGAGCCCTTAATCTTTAATATATGTAGGAAATGATGATAAGAATGAGGGGAGATTTTATCTTTTGTAAAAGTTGCCGTTCAAGCCATATTTTTGTCTACATAATCAGCTTTCTCTCTACTCTCCCTCTGGCTTGCCTAATTTGAACCACAGGAGAAAAATAGTATCCATCTTCTTCCTCAAAAACACACAAAAAGCTTCCTCCTCCATTTTTATTTTCTACTTCTTCTTTTAAGATTTAGAGAAATATTTAATGATGATCTATATTGACTTTATCATCAGAAGAGAACGCTGGCCACTCGCCAATGCCTTTCTGACCGGTTTTTTTATTTTTACAGATTTGAGATACTCAATCCGTAGAGTAAAGAGCAACCCTAAAAAATCACAACAATATCTTGGTGCTGTTTGTGGAAACATTTTTTTTTCCTTATATTTAATCAAAAAAACATTTATTTGTTGTTTGAGTGTTTATTATGTTGGTTGCTTCTCCACAGCTTGAGGTGATTTTGTGTGATTAGGTTGATTTTCTTTATTTGCTTTCTTTAGATCCCATTTGGATGGTAGTAGAGAGTTTTATTTGGCTTGTTCTATTTGATTTCATTCCAATTTTGACTTTTTGGCATCCTGTTTTCTTTATTTTAGATTTTAATTTTGATTGTATTTGGTTTCTTGATTTGTTTCCGTACAAAGAAAAGAAAAGAAAGGCAAAAGAAAAAATGAAAGTAAAAGCGCAAAAAAAAAAAAATGGTTACTGGAAGAACTGCCTCAGTCTAGCTCCAGACAGATCTGGACTTGAAATTTCAGGAGAAACTGCAGAAGGACTTGGAGTCATATAAGCCATCATTTGGGAAAATCAACTCCTGAAGGAGAAGTAGCCTAGCTGTAGCACCTGGAGAGATTGTTCAATTTCAGCTCCAAAGAGACTTGTCATCTTGCAGTCGTTGCTGAATTTATCCAGAAGCGGAACCTACCGTTTGTTAATACTGACCAAAGAAAATGTCTGATACCCATCTGGAAAAATAAGGTACACTAAAAGGAGCTGAACCATCCAACAGAGGGGCTATGGGCAAGTAACCTATGAGAACCAACTTCATTCCAAACCAAGAAACTTCAACCCTAGCAGCTGAATCGACATCACTACCTTCACAGCAGCTGTCTCTAGCTCGAAGACAAAGTGAAAGACGAGTAGCCCCACGCTTGGAGAAATAGAAATTATCCGTCCCTGGCACGTCGGCAAATGGGAGATGAGCAAGGCAGCTCCTGGATCAGGTCAGTCAGTAATGCTTTCTCCTCACCAAATGACGGCCTAAATCTCAGCAATCTTAGAGCTTCCCTCAATGCGAGGAGGCGAGTGCGAGAAGAACAGAAGCGTACAGACTCCCGGGTTGAGCGTAGGGAACGAGCCGAGTTGGAAGAAGAGAGAGCGTGTATCCAAGCTGAAGATAGAGTACGTATCTGAGCTGAGGAGAGACAAAGGATAAGAGCTAAAGAGAGATAGAGGATCGGAGCTGAGGAGAGACAGAAGTTTGAAGCCGAGAAAAGAAGACTGGGATGACTCTGCAACCAACATCGATATTCAGCGCCCGGGGGATATCAATCCCCAAATCCATAACCTTATGCCTACGCTCATGGACCAGGCCAAGCAACCTAACCCTTCAGGGAGGAGATACGCCAGGTTATCCTCCGTCATAACTTTAAAATACAGAATGTGGAAATATATAAGGGTAAGATCAACCTCGCAGAACACCTGGGGGCTTACAAAGTCTGGATGGAGTTCGAACAAGTCGAAAATGCCATCATGTGCTGAGCCTTTCCCTTAACCTTCAGAAGAGTGGCACAAACCTAGTTCACCAACCTACGTCCTGGCTCAATCAATTCCTTTAGCCAGTTAGAGAACACATTCATGGGGTAGCTCATAAAGGCTAGACCAATGAAGAAGCTGCCCTCCCATTTGTCATATGTAGTGCAATAAGAAAGTGAGATCTTAAAGGCTTATGTTCAAAGGATTATGGACATGATGATGCAGATAGAGGGTTGCACCGATGGTCGCGCCATGCATGATGGAGTACACGATGATGACTTCATAAAGACAATAGCCAATAACCCACCTTGAGTATTCTTAGTGATGTTGATAGAGGCCTAAAAACATATCTTAGAGAAAGAAACCATTTAGTCCAAGAGGAACCTCAACAAAGGAGGAAGCGGCGGAAGGCCTGACTTTAGGAAAAACCAGAAAAATATCCCCCAGGGTAGCAAGAAAAGTTACGAAGAAATGAACCAGAGTCCTCGACCTTCCAGGAGCAAGTTAAAAAGGTTCACCCATTTTAACGTGACTCGTTCAGAAGTGATAATGCAGATCGAAGGGAACAACCTGTTAAAAAAACCGTTTCCAATGCGAACACCTTTCAAATTCAAAAACAAGAGGAAATTTTACAGATATCATAAAGACTATAGACACACCACGGAGGAGTGCTTGGAGTTAAAGGACGAGATTGAATCTCTAATTCAGATGGGGTAGTTAAAGAAATTATTTGGCAAAAGTTGCAGAACCCCGTGCTCCAATTCCTCAAAGGTGAGAGGATACAGGGTGAGGAGAGGTACCCTCAACATCACTACACCCGGGGAAGAGGCACCCTCAACATCACTACAGTCGGGGAACATACTCGGAAACATGAAAACAATTATGGGCAGACATGGAGTCGAAGGTGAGTCAAATCACTCGAGGAAGGCATATGCAAGGGAGGCAAAAGGTTTTAATGAGCAGTATGAAGTGAACTGCAATTTTAGACCAATGAAGGCAACTCGAAGGGATAACTTTTCTATAACATTAACAGACGATGAGGCATAGAGAGTCCAGCACCGGCACGATGATGTCATTGTAATAATGACTCAATTTTTATATCGGATGTTGATTGACAATAGAAGCTCAGTGGACGTCTTGTATGTGTCTGCTTTCGATGCGATGGGCTTTAGGAAATAGATCCTTAAACTGGTACGGATACTACTCATGGGATTTGTTGGAGAGATTGTTTTTCCTTAGGGGTCCATCGAGCTCCCTTTCACCGTTGGAGAAGTTCCTAATAGATCCCTGTCCATGTGATTTTTTTTTTTATGATAAAGTCACTATCAGCCTACAATGCCATTTTGGAAAGACCAACTCTTAATGCCCTGAGAGCAACTACATCAATCTACCATTTGATGATTAAGTTCCCAACTAAAAAAGGAGGCGTCGACTCAATACGGGGAGATCAATATGAATCCAGATAGTGTTATGCCATAGCTCTTCAAGAAAAAGATGCACATTCATATGCATTTCTCATCTTCTTGAACTCCAGGCAAAGACACCCTAAGCCGCTGTATGAAAAGCTCAACCACTTAATTCAAACGATGTCCTCCAATCATAAATGTTATAAGCTAGCATGGAATCCAACACCTCGAAAAAGGTCACGAAGGTGGAAATTATTCTCTAAGCAGAAATGCTCTAAGTCACCTCCTGAAAATATTTATTCACCAACACTACCCAAAACTATGAGGAGAACATGTCGCCGAATTCAGGAGTTGGAATGGATGTAATGATTGAATGATCATTGATGATAGAGGTTAAGGCAATGGGCGAGGAGTTCCTAGGAGAAGAGATGAAGGACAAAAGACAAAGAGTGCTTCATGGAGAACCGGTGGAGGAACTCTCAAACATCCAGCTAAACACAAGTGACCCAACAGAAACCACACGAATTGGTACAATACTTTCATCGGAGCTGAAGGAAGCACTTACAGAGTTCCTGAAAAACAATTCTGATGTTTTTTCCTAGTCTCATAAAGACATGCCTAGAATCGATCCGAAGGTAATGGTGTACAGGTTGAATGTTAATCTTAGCTTCAGGCCGATCAAGCAGAAAAGGAGAATTTTCAATTCTGAAAGATATAAGGCGATTAATACGGAGGTGGAGAAACTTTTAAAGACTGGACTCATCAAAGAGGTGGTGTGATGTGAATCCCTGCAGGTTGGATCGTTTTACGGTGGTTCAATGGTTACGAAGTTGACATCGACCCTCAGTCTAAATAGAGATTGGAACCTTGGTATGAAAGCTTGACCCGTTGTCTATAGAAGAGAAAAGAACCTTGCTATAAACGCCACAATCAAGCTTCAGGCGGGAACTAGAAGAACAAAGGATAAGAGAAAATAATTCTCAAAATATTTGCTGAATAATACATAAATCTTATTGCTGGTCGAATTGTCTATTAAATAGAAAAACAATGTATTATGGTTTCCTAAAATAATAAACCCTAGAAATACTTACCAAAGGTTGGTGAACAAGATGTTTGCCGAACAGATCGAGAAGATGATGAAGGTGTACGTGGATGACATGTTGGTGAAGAGCGTCAAGGCCTGAACCACTTGGATGAGATGTTTGATATCTTAAGAAGACACAATAAGATACTTAACCCTGCAAAGTGTGCTTTTGGAGTATTTTCAGGAAAATTTTTGGGATTCATGGTGAATCAACAAGGGATTGAGGCCAACCCCAAAAAAATCAAAGCGATCATGAAGATGACCTCCCCTCGAAAAGTGAAAGACGTCCAGAGGCTCACATAAAAGATATTAGCCATTAACTGATTCATTTCAAGAGTTACTGACAAGTGTTTACCATTCTTCAAAATTCTTAGAGGCACTAAAGATTTCATCTGGACCGAAGAATGTGATGAGGCCTTCACCCAGCTTAAGAGGTACCTAAGCACATCACTACAATTGTCTAAACTTATCTGTGAAAGACGTTGCTCATATATCTGGTCGTATTAGAAACGGCGGTGAATGCAGCCCTTATAAAAGAAGAATGGACAACTCAACTTCCAGTTTACTACGTTAGTAATGCTATGGTGCATGAGAATATGAGGTACCCGAGCATTGAAAACTTGGCTCTGGCTAGTCATGTCTTCAAGGAAGCAGAAACCTTACTTTCAAGCACATTCAGTCATAGTACCCACCAGTTACCCTTTGAGACAGGTGCTTCAGAATTTGGAGTCATTGGAAAGACTGATTAAGTGGTCCATCAAGTTAGGGCAGTATGAGATATCATATAAACCTCGCAAGGCAAAACAAAGTCAGGCGGTGGCTAATTTTATTGTTGAGTTCACCATCCCGGAAGAAGGCAAAATCATCATCTCATATATCAACAATGAAGCAAATAGTGCACAACCGACCTCATTTGTGGACTTTACATACGAATTGATCATCCATTGAGCAAGGAGCAGAGTAAGATTCATCCTGACCATGCCGAGACCCGATCAAGTCAAATTGGAGTACTCGCTTAGACTCGGATTTAAGGCATCAAATAATGAAGAAGAGTATGAGGCTTTAATCATAGAACTCAAGATGGCAAGGTCAAAAGGAGCTCGAAGGTTGTACATATACATCGACTTTCAGCTGGTGGTGAAGCAAATCAAATCAGAGTATCAAACAAAAAGAGCAAGCATGATTAGTTACTCGGAAATGTTCAAGGGGCTGTTGAAGGGATTCAAGGAGCACCACATCACTCAGATACTAATGGCTGAGAACTCAAATGCCAATTCGCTTGCCAAATTAGCATCAGCTACTGAGTCGGAGCTCGTACACATGATACATGTGGAAACTTTGAAACAACCCAGCATCATAGAAAAAAAGCAAGAGGTAAAACCAACTGAAGAAAGACCAGGCTAGAGAGACCCTATCATCAAATTTTTGACAAACAGTACCCTGCTCGAAGACAAACTAGATGCCAGGAGGTTAAAATATAATGCACCATACTACACCTTCATTAATGAGGTGTTGTACAAGAGAGGCTTTTCATTGCCTTATTTGAGATGTCTGGGAGAAGAGGAAGCAAATTATGTCTTAAGGGAGGTTTATGAAGAAGTCAGTGGGAATCACGCGGGAGGTCGCTCATTGGCACACAAGATAATTCACCAAGGGTACTACTAGCCAACTATGTAAGGAGCGTGAAAATGTTTGTGAGAAAATGTGACCCTTGCCAGAGGTTTGCAAACGTGCATAGAAGACCACCAGTGCAGGTCACCTCTATAGTAAGCCCATGGCCATTTGCTCAGTGGGGAGGCGACCTTGTCTGTCCACTTTCAACAGGACGAGATCAGGAAAAATATGCAATAGTGGCCATTGATTATTTTACCAAATAGGTAGAAGTTGAGCCCCTGTCAACGATCACCAAAGCTAAAACCTCAAGCTTTATTTGGAAGTCAATTATCTATCAGTTCATAATACCTCACAAACATAACTTAAAGATAAGGTTGGACGATCATAAGGGGGCTTAGGTTGAAAAGCTCATTGAGGTCTTTTGGGCTTACCAGATGACTCCGAGAACTAGAACAGGAGAAATGCCTTTCTTTTTAGCCTTTGAGGCCAAGGCCGTCATTCTTGTGGAAATATGGATGCCTAACTTCCAAACTAAACATTTCCAAGCAAATGAGAATGAAGAACAAATGCTACTCAACCTAGAGAGAAAATGGATTTTGCCCAAATGCATGCAACTGCTATCAACAACAGTCAATTCAATATTATAACTCAATGGTCAAACAGAAGACATTCTAGTCTAGTGACCTAGTATTGAGGAGTGTCACGCTTAACACGAAAGAACATGAGGCCGATGTGATGGGACCAACTTAGGAAGGTCCGTACCAAGGGAAGAAAATGTTCCGGCCTGGGACATACCAATTGGAAAGGGCAGACGGAGAGTCGCTAGCTGACCCGTGGAACATGGAACTTTTGAAAATTTACTTTCAATAACTAATGTAAAAACTTTTAGCTTGTGAGCATTATATGTTTATCTGTAACATCCCGTCCCGGGAAGATATTGAAAATTTCTCAAAGTTGACCAAGTTGACCAATTTTGACCAAGGAAAGGCTCGGGGTTGACTTTTTGTGTGAGCGTATTTTGGCTTTGACTAAGGTGCCATTGCATAGAGCTAGTTGATACGAGGTCGTAGACTAGTAGTACGCTCAATTCTGAGTTAAGACCGAGAAATTATGGTCGTTTTAGTGTGAAGGGCATTTTGGTAATTTGGCAAAACTGATATTTATGGGTGAGAAATGACCGTTTTGCCCCTGTCTGCATCTTTAAGAAATCTGGAATTTTCCCACGCACGGACCGATCCCCTTGCCGTTTCCCCTCCCCCTTCGCCGAGCCTTTTTCGCACGCCGGTAGCCGCCACACCGTGGCCGGAGTTGGCCGACCACCACCCCTAGATGAAGCCGGCAACCTCCTCTTCCTCCCCGTACCGGTGGTTCGCCGTGAAACGACCCAGATCGCTGGAAATTGCAGCGAGACCGAGAGCTCGTGCAGCCCGTGCACTGTTGCGACACCACCTTTGGCCGGCCATATCTCACTGTTCCGGTGGAGTTAGGGAGCGTGCTTGGTACCGTTGGAAAGCTGGTGCGACGATCTACATTTTGGTACCAAGATTGACCCCGAAGACTGCCATATCACGTTGGAAAAAGGCTGCGAAGTCTCAGAAAAACCACCCGCGACAGCCACATTTCCACCTAGATCTACTTCGATCTCCGGCAAGTGGCACGACACAGCCACCACCACTGGCCTCAGACCGCTCCGGCGACCAGATCTGCATCTGGCCGGACTCCGGTGACCACCCCACGTGCCCTACGCGCCTCCCACGCGCCATCGCCGTCTTCCTCCACGCGCCGCCGTCGATCTCCTCCTTTTCCGGCGAGTGAGTGCTCACCTCCTGTCCCAATGCGTTCCTAGGGTCGTGGGCAAGCTTGCTGTACCTTCGATTTGGTCCAATTTTGGTCGGATTCAAAAACGCACAATCCCGGTCGAGGTCCGATCTTCCGGGACTGATTCCGATCAATTGCTGCGATGAATCTTGAAATTGAAGGTAGATTCTCGTTCCTTGCATCTTCAATTTTGTTTCGGTATAAAGTTTGCTGAAATCAGACTTGAAACGGAAAAATCTATATATTTTGGAAATTTTTGCTGATTTGGAACATTTTCATAAATTTTGGAAATATTGGGATAATTTCATAATTACTAAAATATTGGGCAATCCTAGTAAATAGTATTTTAATCTTATAATTGGAAACTCAGAGGACTTTTATGAGCTTTCAGTAAATTTTCGGAATATATTATATAATTGAATTTAATATGATTGTGTGGTCTAGAATCAATTGGATTGCGTATGTGGATTTGGGTATAATGAATAAATTACTTTGGGAATGTTTATTTTAAATTGAATTGTTGTGATTGAAAATATGGAAATTGGTGTAAATTGATTAATGCACAATGTGCAGAATTTATATATTGTGTTATGGTTCCCTAGAATAAATGATTTGGTGATTAAGAGCTGCTTGGCGAGAGATTATGCCGCCAAGTAGGGTGTTGCTAGCTTAGGCGAGGAATCATGCCGCCAAGCTGTAAGTAATATTCTGTTAAATTGTTGAAAAATGCTAATAGTAATTGTATCAGATGTGGCATATTTAGCGTGAATATGCGATCGGAACTACAGGTAGCTTGATCCCTTGTAGAAAGGGTATGTAGGCAGCTCAGTTTTAGACTGAGTCCAGCTACACCATACTTAGACAATATATTTGTTTAAGTGTTGGGTTGTGCACTGAAATGTGATTTATTGTGTGGGAAAGACGTGCTAGTAGAATAAATTTTGTATAGAAATGTTTTTCCCTGTAGGTTATGACTTTTAGCAATTTGGGGAGTGTTAGAAACAACCGAAATGCTGCCGAAATTTCTAATAAAATTTTTGGTAGTAGAGAAAAACTTTTCGGTCCGTTGGTTCTTTTTCGTTTGAAAAAGTGACTCATCGGACTTGAACGACTGCTTGTGGCTTAATGGAAACATTAAGTCACGCAGGCAGGATCTAGTAGGGTTGGGTCCTGTCATTATCAATGAAATGACATTTCCTTTTATAAAAAGCGCATGTAAATTTTTACTTCCAAAACACAAGTATATTGAATACTCTTTGAGTTAGGCTAATATTCAAGCAGGGGCTGAGCTTTCCAGGAGCTAAATGCTCCCTAAGCTGGGCTAAGAATTGACCGAGGACTGAGCTCCCCAAGACTTGAATGTTCCTTGAGCTGGGCTCATATTCTACCACGAGCTGAACGTTCTATAAGCTAGGCTCAAATTCAATCAAGGGTTGAGTGCTCTAGGAGCTGAACGCTCCCTGAGCTTGGCTCATATTCGACCAATAGTTGAGCTCCCCAAGAGCTGAACGCTCACATTCATCAAGCATATTATAGTCTACAAAAATTGATCTAATCTAAAGATTAAATCAACTTGGGACCTATTATTATGGGTACTTTTCACTCACAGACCCAATGACTATTAGATCCATCTAAAGCAATAAAGTTCCAGACTATTGCATTTACACCAATCCCAAGATTATTTGGTGTAAGGACACATATCCATCATCAAGCAAGTAAGGTTTCCTACAACAAATCAAGGCCCTTAATCCTTAACATATATAGGAAATGATGATAAGAAAGAGATTGTCTTTTTTCTTTTGTAAAAGTTGTTGTCCAAACCATATTTTTGACTACATAATCAGCTTTCTCTCTACTCTCCCTCTGGCTTGCCCAATTTGATCAACCAAAGGAGAAAAAAAGTATTCATCTTCTTCTTCAAGAACACACACAAAAAGCTTCATACTCGGAGAAATATTGAATGATGATCTATATTGACTTTATCATCCGATGGGAAACGTTGTCCACCCCGCCAGCACTTTTCTGACTAGTTTTTATTTTTTATTTTTGCAGATTTGAAAGGTTCAATTCGTGGAGTAAAGAGCAACTCAAAAAATTACCACAACAAATTTTCTACAAATATTGCCTTGATTGATTGATTTACCTATTTTATACCTTGAAACTGTTTATTCTAGCTTTTTTTTTTCTTACTTTCTTTTATTTCCCATCTAAGGTACTATATTATATAAATATAAAATATAAAATAAAAATTACGCATAAAAAAATTATGCTGAATTACATCGCATAAGATTATACTATTTTAAATTTATTCATCACATTCCAAAATCTCATACCACTCCCTAAGGATTATGAGTTTGAGTTTTATTATTTACAACTATTGGTGATAAACACCAGTTGAACCCAAAAATCTAACAAAATAAAATCAATCTTAAAATCTATAAATTTGTTTTGTAATAAGAAAAAAAAATCAAATATTCACCAAAAAAAAAAATCAAAGGTAATAAGTAAGTGGTGGATTAGAATTAGATCACATTGGGTCAATGTACACAAAATCAAAAATAAAAGATTCACTATGGTGAATTTTAAAATTAAAGAATTAAATTGCAAAACTACTAAACTAGAAAGTACTAAAATATAATTAACTATTTTTATAATATTAATTTTTTTCTTAGACAATAATAAATCATTACAGTTGAAAAAGTGGAAAATTTCATTCATGTTAAAATTTAAACCCCACAAATTTGAAGGCATATTCTTTTTTGGGATATTACTTGAAACACAAGTTTCATTATTCTTAAATTTTTAGGCTATTTAATTTGACAATTTTAATTTAGTTTAACTTGGACAATATGATTTCGAAAAGCTTATCTCTAATAACCTGTTAAACAGAATCGTAAAGATTCTACTTTTGTTAATGCTCGTCTGTCTTCTTTAGCACTCTTGGCAAGAAACCTTATTTTCTAGTTCTTTATCTCCTATTGTTTCTCAGGTGCATTTCGTTATGTTAAGGTATTAAAAACCCAACCAAAATCTCAACAAATGATTGTCTAGAAAATCCAATTGTATGCATTTTATTTTGATAACAAAAAGAGAGCTTTCTTTTTCGTTTTTTTTTGTTGAAAATTGTTGCTTATGAATCTTGATAGCGATTAAATGATTAAATAATGTCCAATTTCTATGATCTTTAGAACTCGGTATTCTAAGAAGAAGTCGATGTATATATATTTATGCATGCCTATATTCAATTTTTTAGTGGGTGCTGCACCAGGGACTCCCGTCTTTTTATTTAAAGATGGTTTCAGAGGAGCTTTTTCTTACTCTAACAAAGCAAAGTTTTATACTTCTTAATATAGAAAGGACATGATGAACAACTTCCTGTACTTAAGTTGTTATAATTGGAGCATCTCACTTCAAAGAAAGACAAGGATTTTGTTTCAAAGTCAAATGGTTGGAGCTTTAATTGGTGATCGATGGATGTTTGTTAAGTAACAATAGGCCAATAGTGGCATTGATAAGAGTAGCTTTCCCAACCCGAGCTATGGCAAACAAAGGAAAAGCATTAACGACAGACCTACAACACCCAACCGAAATAGGTCTCCCCATGGTTCAAATATCAGGCGATCAAGGAAAGAGTTTTTGTATGTCTTATATTGCTTTATGGTTTGTCATTTGTATGAATCTTATTGCTTGGTCGTGTAGATCATATGAATTTGATGTTGCATTATGATCTTGTTCAACTTGAGATATTATATATATTTTGTGATAATTCTCTGTATTTCAATTTAAATTAAATTTGATTATAAGATAATTTGTTATATGATATAATTAAATTATTGACAAGAGCAGATCCGGTGGTAAATCCGATAGCAGATCTAGTGATAGCCTGTAGATCTAGATGCATATCGTAGATCCGGTAGAATCATTTATACCACGCATCAAATTCAAAAAGTCTACGAAATATTTTATTTTATTTTGTATATGATTCAGTCACATATTTTCTTATGAGTTATTAATTTTACGGTTCCGCAAAATATATTTTTTCTTACATTTGACAAGACAAGGATGGGTATTTTCAAAGCCAAGAGGACCTATACGTGGTTTCTGGGGTGCAGGATAGGCTCGCTCAACGGTGTGCTGCAGATGATGGGCTTAGAGCCGTTGAGTAAAGCTACGTTGGCCTTCCGCTATGCTCTTCAATAATTGGGCGCCACGAGACAAGGCTACTTACATCCAAGAAAAAAGAAAACGAAAGAAGTATGAAGTCCAAAGAATAAGCCATGATCATGATTAGAAGGAGAAGACTATTCATTCATTCGTCGTCATGTAAAAAAATAACATAAAAGGCTTTAGCAGCGGTACCTATCATGAGATTTATGGGCACTGTCTAATAGTAAGAAGTATATATAAAGAAAGAAATTCTTTGTATATACATTCTTGGTCATATTTCTCATTGTCAAGAAATAAAAAAAGTTTTATAAGGGTTTTGCGTGACCTACTCATATGATAGGGTATCCGAGCTAAGTAGTTATATGACACAGGTGCGAATTCAGGTCTCTCCGGTCCAAGTATGACCATAGTTCCTAAATTTCTACGCGAATGAAGAACGAGAAAATAAAGTTTTTTTATTATTGACACACATAGTATCGGCCATAGCTTTTTACTCTGCCTTAGCACCTACACTTTGTTTTTCACTTTTCCACCTTGACCCCCTCCTAAAAATGTACAATAGCCGATAGTGGAGCACCTATCTAATGGAGTTTTAGCCCAATCAACTTTTGAAAGCCAATGTCCATGGAGCTTATATAACAGTCCTTGTCCAGGAACTTTCTTCAGGTACCGTACCTATAACAACTTCCTAATGAAGAACTCGAGGGGTCTTTATAAATTGTGCTGACTGGAAATGCAATGTCTGGACGAGGTCAATGAAGGGGATAGGTAAAGGCTATATGCTTCTAATTTTGATATTGCATTCTAAAAAAATGGACGAGAAATATACATTTCTAAAAAAAAGGACATCTATTTTGATAGCAGGTTGTCCACTTGGGAAGTCCCCTTCTATTTAAACATGACTCCTTTCACCCTCCTAGTGATACTCCTGAATATCTATTGTTCCTGACTTTTTGGGCCTATTACTTAGTGACCAAGGATTTACACTATCATATATCTATGGATTCATTGAACAAGACATGTGAGGTTGAATTGTATTCACCTCATTTTGCAGCGACATAATTCGGTTTAGTTCAGGGTGTCCCATGCACAATCATATAATCATGTAATTATTTGCATGATTTCAGCAATGAAAATATATTAACTAGATGATTTCGATTAATGATAAATTGTGATTTCTTGAAAATTCGTCGTTTCAGTTCATGTGTTTATTAAATACCACTTTGTTGTAAGGAGGAAGAAAACATGAGAGAAAAGGTGAACCACATTAGCAAAAATAAAGAATACTTATATAAGGTGTATTTTGGAGATGCATAAAAAATTTCACTATTCATTTGTTAAGATTTTTTAGAAGTAGTTTTTTATATTAATTTTTTTTTTTTTTTTTTTAAAATAGTGATGGAAATCCTCTTATACTGGAAGAATGGAGGATTATCAATCTTACGATCGTATCAGCAACAGAATAAGTAGATTATTTATAATGTCAATCTTAATGAATTTTCTACTGTCACTTGTCCTAGCTAATTAAGTAACATATATCATATATACTTAATTAAATCCTTTCCTCCTTTATTTATTTATTTATTTATATAACTTTTGTGGGGATTTGGGTATTGATTATCTGTTCTCATTTTCTGTTAACTGTGCTTGTTTGGTTTCTTTTATATATATTTTATTATTATTACAAATTAAAAGTAAAGGAAATTTTTAGCAAAGAAAATTGGAACTTTGACCTGAAAATATTATCTCAGTAAATTTAATACCGCTACCACTCCTGCTTTCTTTTATGCTACTATACATGAATAAATTTTATTTACCAAAAAATACATGAATAAATTTCTATATTGGGAATGATACAAGGGAAGACAGGGGCACAGTTGTAAAGTACATAAATAAGGAGAAAAACTTGTATAAGACTGGGGTACCATCTGATCAAATACTTTTATGCCACGTGTAATAAAAAGTTGCCTTGTCATTCTAATTTGTCCAACTTATTTTTATTTTTTTTCATTTTCTTTTAACTGCAAAAATCTGAACTCCATTGAGGTGTAACAATGGAGGAAATTCATTCTCTTAATCGATGGCAAAGGGGAAGGACTATCAGGGTCCTAATATTTTCTCTTCTTCTTTTTTTTCCCTTTCAGTTTGTTTCTATTTACCTGCAAGACTAGACCACAGTGGTGACGAAGGTGATTCCGGCCATGGCCGTGACGGGACGGCTATTCCAACATTGGGTGGAGCTGCCGAAGCCCTGAACCCTGAACCGCCTCCGAGCAACGCACCGATCCTTCCACCACCGTTGCTGCCGCTGTTATTGGTGCTACTGGTTAAGGGCTTCAGGGATCAGCCTTTTTTTTATCTCCCGTTTCAAGATTTTACCCACACAAAAAAAGGCTCTTGTCAATGGAGATGAAAAAGGTTGAAGACAAAGCTCCAATGGAAGAAAAATAGCTGATACAAGCTTCAATATTTACTTTTTCAAAAAAATAAAAAATCAAGTTGTAGGGTATGAGCTGACTTCCCATGGTAGTAGAAGAACTGTCAAAATATAAAAAACGAATTTGCAGTGATGAGCTGATGCAGTAAGTTTTTGACACATGTCATTCATTCATTTAAAGTGGTACCAGCTGATTTTTTTTTTTTTAAAAAAAATAATAATATGTTTGTATGTATTTATGTATGTGTATATATATACAGGGGAGTCCGAAATTGAATTCGGTCAAAATTAATCAAAAAGGTTATTAATAATTCTTGGTCAAAATTAAAAGGCTTTTAATTGAGGGGCAGCCAAACGGTGATGCGGCAATGGCTTAGCTTTTGCACAAGAGAAACATTGCCGCCGCATCTGAAAAATCGTTGAGATGCAGAGGCCAAATTCGCACTAGAGAAACTATTGTCGCCGTCTTTCCTTTTTTTTTTTTGACCAATTTTGACCGAATTCGATTTCGGACTTTAGATGGAGAGCGAATTCGCTCTCACTAGCACCCTTGTGTATGTGTGTGTATATAAGGGAATACAGAGCACAATTAATGTATTGTTGTGGCTGTTTTTCGTCTTGGACTGGGCTCCTCGGGTACCTGCAAAACCGGAGCCAAATCGGTTATGGGCCGCCGGTGTGGTGGCCGGCGTTTCCCCTCCGATGCTTAAGTCAGTGATCATCCCTTGATTATCAGCTCAAACAATGAAAAATGACTGAAAAACGGTTAAAAAGGGGGGCAAGGGGAGCCAAACTCGGAGGAGAAAGGGTAGGAAAAATTTTGGGAGAGTCTAGGAGGAAGAAAAGCTGTTTGGCCGAGAAAAAGTCCCTTAGAAATCCCCAAATGAGGGCTGTCCGGTTTGTGTGTGGTGAGGGAGATGATGAACAGTGATTTTAGCTTTATTAGGTAATGTAATCATCACATGGAAAAGTCAAATCCCCTCTATTTCCCCACATGCATGCCTTAGTGGTCTCCAAATCCACCAACTCAAGGCAGCCGGATTTTTAGAAGAGAGGAGAGGGAGAAGGTGGCGGTTAGGTGGAAGTTGGTGGTGTCTTGGGCTGCGTGTGGCTCCAAATTCGGTTTCCCCTTTTGCCCATTTTATCACTTACCTCATAACTTACACATGGAGGGTCAGGATTAGTTCACTGATGGCCTGATGTCCCAGATGGGAGACAAGTGTCTCTACCCAAGTTTATGGGCTTAGAATGTTTTCTGGGCTTAGGCGGCCCACCACATTGTTGGGTATTTAATTTATTACCCATGATTACTAGGTATTGGACCTAAATGTTGTGCAAAAATCCCCACAACATGTATATAAGGCAATATCTTGTTATTGTTTCAGAAAAAAAATAAAATAAAATAAAATAAAATTCATGTTTACAAGTGAATTAAAACCCATCTTTGAAAAAAGATAAAAAAATAAAATAAAAGATAATTAAAAAGGCATTAAATGATAGGACGCATATTTATAATTAGCTAGATGTGCATATGCTGATTATTAAATAACTTTATTATGAATTTTTTAATTTTTAAAACTAAAACTAAAGAGATTAAATATATAACTATAAATGATTAGTACACATGGCCGTTAATTAGATTAACAAAATGGATTAGAACCCCCCAAATTACTCATCAAAAATGGCAAAAATGCAACATTTTCTTGCCAAACCTCTTCTTTTGTTTCGCTATTAATAAACAAATAAAGTAATTGAAACTGGAAAAAATAAGTTTAAAATGCATTTAGTATCTTGTAGAATTCAATTATTTTTAACAAATAAAGACACTAAATTAATTTTTTTCTAATAATTCTTTTTGCTAATGTTGTAAATATGTTTAATTTAAAATGGAATCTGAGATATAAATCTGTTTCTTGAGATTTTATAATTAATATTTCTCAAAGAAGTTTCTGAACTGGACTAGTCTCTTTCAAACCTATCTTCCTCAGCCAATCTTAGGTCGGGAAATTGGAATTTTATTCTTCTTTTTTCCTTATCAGACACCAAAATTAATGATGACCAGTAGTTTATAACTTTTTTCAATAGTCAATAATTTTTTCTTTGCATTGGCCCTCTCTCTCTACCTCGTCATCTGTCGTTTACTCACGATGACCACAAATTATGTGATATATATATATATATATATATATATATATATCTTCTTTCTCAAAAAAAAAAAAAATCTAACTTTTTTTTTAATCAGCAGGAACTGCTTGAAAAAAAAATAAAATAATTTGGGTGTTAAAGGTTTCCTAGTAGACCAATCTCACTTAATAAAATAAATAAAGTTGGTAATGTCATCCTAATATTACTAATTGATAGATTTCACAATATTGCACTGAAATAGAATATGTTCAAATATTAATTTGACTAATGCTAAAGTACCAAAAATATATAACCCCGCATGTCTGTGTTCGTGTACATAAAGTGAAACCAAATTTAGACGGTTATATTATTTTTGTATTAATTTTTTTTTCCCAATTCAGCAGGTTAAATTTTGATGTTAAAATATAAAAATTATTTTTTTTAAAATACAATTGAATTTCGTATCCGTAATAATGTGATATATATCTTATTGAAATTTGTCAAATTTAATCTAAACAAATTTCTTACCAATTTTAAATTTGAGCTAATATATTATAAGTACAAACTCTACTGCATGCAACTTCATCACCAACCCAAACTAATCCAGAATGGCAGAAATATTGCAATCTTTTCTAACCATATCTTACCTACTCATTTTTGTAAGTTCAGCTGCAAAAGCCACGTGGAGGCTCTCTTACTTTTCATGCTTCCACCCTATATTTCAGTCCATGCTTGTGGCCTTATCTTTGCCATACACTCAAACTTTTATTTTCTCTCGTCTTCACATTACCCTGCTTCTCTATATATAGAGAGCTTCAGTTGAGAGCATCATGTGTGAGCTTCAGTTGAGAGCTTCAGTTGTCTTCTTCTTCTTTTATTTTATTATTTTTTATTTTTATTTTTTTTGACTTTATTAGGTTGCCAAAGGTGGATAATGGATATAAAGATATTGATGTTATTTAAAAATGTTATTTTTAAATTCATTGTGGAAAATATTAAGTAATTTTAAATTTTAAAATTTTTATATACTTTTTTATAAGGGTAATCTTGATGCATATATATATTTAACTTTTTTCAAATTTTTAATAGTTTTAGGGTTTTTTTTTTTTTTTTTTTATAATATGAGGAGTTATTTGTAAGTGTCAAATAGTACTTAGGGGCTTTGTGTACTTTACTTTATACTTAATTTATATGTATTACCAAAATTAAAATGGGTGTAAACAAGCTATTAGTTGCTTGTTATCAAAAGAAAATAGTGAAATCAAGTAAAAACAGCAAACTTAAGTCCCTCTAGGCCTACTTAATCATTGAGTTTTAATCCTCTAAAAAAACAAGTAACTTGCTTATAAAAATCAATATAGTTGATGATACATTAATGTCTCAGTAACGCACATCCAGTAATACATGTACAAGGCAAGACATGCATTCAAAGTTGTATGTATAAACAAACAAAATGAAAATCTTCTTTTTTTCATTGAGTTTTGTACCAATTTAATTGGGCAAAAGACGATGTTACATCCCCATCGTCACAAGAATACATGTCTCAATGCTTCATTTGTAGGAACTTAGACCTCCCAACTCATCAAAAAATGGTATAAATCCAACCTTCTACGAGCACAACTCTTCTTCTCTGCCTCACAACATTCTCTCAGTTCCATTGCACTTTCTCAAAACCAATTTGGGTTTAGCCTTAAACTCATTCCTGGAGACTCCACAAAATCTCCTTGTTATCCAAGAAATCTCACCATACATGAATGAATGCAAAGGTTGATCAAGGTTCACCATCTGCAATATTAAGCATCCCCGCAAAGTTCCTCAATCGTCATCAAAAACATTCAATTTACCATTATCCGTGACATTTTCTACTTCCTACTACATGCCAACATATGGAATCCAATTTGGAAAGGTTACTTGCTTATGGACACTAGTGGTGGTCTAATTTGGACACAGTGTGAGCAGTGCATAAGCTGCTTCTACTTAGAATATATATGACCATTACGATCCAAAGGCCTTCCAGTACCTACTCAAGGCTGCCTTGTGATCATCATCTTTGCCAAGCAGGTCTCTACCAATGTGTCAATGGCCAATGCAACTACAATGTGACTTATGGAGAACCAAAGGCTATGCATCCTCAAAATAGTATTTCTGGGTCATGGGGAAGAGCATGTCACCAAATTCACTAGTGGACCAATTGAGTAATAGAGTAGAGACAAAATTCTCCTATTGCTTGCCTTCCATGCTTGAAGAAATAGAGAATGACATTCTTGTAAGACTGAATCAGATTGGATTCCCAACGGAAACTTTTCAAGCTAGCCTCAGGGGTTCTTTATTGATTTGGGGTTTCCTATTAGTTGAACCAAAATGCTTATGGGACCAATGTTTATTTGGAGATGATGAAAAGATTTCAGGCTCATTACGATTTTCACAAGCTGGAGAGGTCAAATGATTGGCTATATGGGTTTGAGTTTTGTTATGAACAGCCACATGATTTTCATGATTTTTGACAATGACGTACCATTTTGAAAATTTTGTTGAATATGTTGTGCACTCAAAGGATGCACATTGCTTTGATGAGTTATATGATATCTCCTACGTGGCAATAGTATCGAGGAGTGGACCTTCGATATTAGGAGCTTTAGATCAGCAGAATAGGCAGATTATTTAAAATGTTAATAATAACGTTTTACAATTTTCACTAAGACTTGTCGTTTTTAATGTAAATTTCCTTGATTTTGGAGATAATTAATCCTTATCTTATAAATTTTTTTTGTTTCTGGACTTTTTCTCTTGTATATCTTTATTATGAGTTTGATTAATAATCTGTTCCCATTTTTATAGATGTTTCTTTGCTTGTTTCCTATTGGATTAAATGAACCAACTTGAAGGAACATGAGCTTAACTTGAACCCGCTTGAATTTCATCAGTGAATACCCAAAGTGGTCTAAGTTTGTGTTTGTCCAAGAGAAAGAGAACCATTGTGACTAAAAAGCATTTTTATTTGCCCCGTCTCTGCTCTGTTCTATTTTCTTTCACTCTAGTCAACTTACCAAGCCAAAAAAAAAAAAAAAAAAAAAAAAAAAAAAAAAAGAGAGGGGATATTCTGAATTTAAGAATTATGAGAGTACATATTGATGAGAAAGCAGATACATAATAAAAAATTGTAAAATTCTGCATTAAGTAACAACGATTTATGAGATTTGAAGCTTTTTTTATTGTTATTATTAGGATTATTTCAGCTCAGAAGATCACATATAAAAAAGTGTGGACATTGCTATTAAATTATCTTTAAAGAACGTAGATATTATCATTAGGCTATCCCAGACTATGAGATACAAAGATATAGAAAACAAAGTTTATATATATACACAGGCACACCCTAGACAAGATCTTAAATTTTCATTAGCAATTTGGGCCAAAATCATGTTACATCCGCATCTTTATAAGCGTAGATGTTTCAAATACTTCACTGCATACAGAAGCTAGCCTACCAAACTCATCTAAAATGGCAGAAATCGGATTGGATTTCCATAGGGAACTTTTTCGTAAACCAAAATTAAACTATGTTTTTCATTTGGGTGGTTTTAAAGGTTACATATATCTTTGAGCACTTAAATACAATAAAAATAAAATACTTCATACTAAACGCAAACAATAGAGACAAAATTAAACTATGTTTTTCACTTGGGTGGTTTTAAAGGTTACAAATATCTTTAAGCATTTAAATACAATAAAAATAAAATACTTCATACTAAACTCTAACAATATAGACAATAGAGTTTAGCAATAAAAAGAGGAAAATATAGACAAAAATAATGTTGAAATTCTTTTATCCCTAATGAGAATTAATTAAGAGAAAATTAAATATATTATTATTTGAATAGAATTTACAGATGAAATTGAAAAATAAACTTTTAAAACTCTCACACCTACAGAGCTCTCACCTTGAAGCTCTTTAAATTTTTTTAATCTTTCTAGATTCAGTAACCTTCACAAATTTCTATTTTAAATTTGTGATACATAAACAAGAACTTAAACTTTAATATAACATAGTCGGTTATATAGCCGACTTTACCAACTTGGTTGTAGCTGTGACACTGGCCCAACAACTTGGACAACAATCCTCTCGAGGCGGCAAGCAATTTTGGCCGGCAATCAAAGTCAATAATTTGTGTTTGCCTTTAGATTGAGCTGTTGAAACTCTACAAATGATTGGCAAATCATTTCTTTAAATACAATGAATTTTATGATTCATTTCTTTTTTTTGTATGTTTTTTTATCTAAATTTTTCTTTTTTTAATTTTTGCTCTTGGCACGAATTGATAAAAAAAATTAGAATAGAAATTCTGAAGTTGTTCAGCATACATTTCTCGGATTGTGTATACGGGAGAAGACAATTAGATACAAATTATGTAAACCAAGAAAACTCAATAATACGTAAAGCTTGAAATAATGGATAAAAAGATCTTGAGCTGCTTATGACCGTGGCATACCATATTTATGAGATTGGTGATTGTGTTTTTTTTTTTTGGATGAAAAAAAGGCATACCCGTAGCAAGGTTATGGGTACAGGAAGGATCTATCGAGAATGTCAAAAACATGCATTTTTGCAATCTCATAAGAGTCCGCTATTGGCGGCCCGTATTGCTAGAACATTCCACTCTTTTGTACGGTAGCAAAAGAAAAGAACACACAAATGACACGAACTCGCAACTCCTGCAAACAGTATGATGGGTTAGCTAGTTCCTACCACATGGCTACACCCTCATGTGCGATTGCTGATTGTGTTGTGGAATCGAAATTTGTGCACGTTCTTAATGATGAACAATGCTATTTCTGTGTGGCATTATTACCTGGAAATCATGGAATATCCATATTAGGAGCTTGGCATCAGCAAAATAAGCGACTTATTTATAATGGTAATCTTCCTGACGGTAATACTAATGGTGCTCTTCAATTTGATAAAGCGAATCGCAATTCCTAATGATCATTTATAATAAAGACCTTTTTGTTTTAATTTGAGTTTTCCAGTTTAGTTTCTTTATATTTTTTGGTATTTTTTGTTTTTGTTTTATATTGTTTTTTTTTATTACTCTGTTCAATTTAACTTGATTTTTAAAGTATAAAGTTTTGAATTTGAAAGCTTCATAGTATATATTTTATATTAAGATTCTTTCTCGTCTCATAATTTTGGATACTTTTCTTCCCTTTATATATATATAGATATGCAGAGGATTATTTCATTAATTTGCTTTAATTTTACTATATGAATGAAAGGCTGTTGCTCTAAAAACAGGATCTTTGAGTATCCTGCTTTCTATTACGATTTATGCCATTCTCTTTCAAAACAAATATATATATATATATATATATATATATATTATTCACCTAAAAATTGCTAAAAGGGATTTGTTAAAGTCAGTTTCAAGTATGATCATTTTAATTTTATTGAACTTATCTTTCCGTTTTATAATAAGCACTGAGTCTGTATTCTTTCCATTCATTTAATGGCTTAAGGCAAAATCTTATACGCCTATACAAGCTTCTTCAAGCTCATAATTAGTTGAAAATCTTCCTTACTAAATACTATATGAATACACCTAAAAAGTAATTGATAAATACAGAATACAGGTCCCGTCAATTATGATTCATGATTTAGCTTTTCCATTTGATAAAGAAACCGGTTTTATCTCTTATCCCTTCAGTTAAGGCATGCTTGATCTTTATCTTTAACACCAGTAAAATTTTAATTAATTCATACCAAATGATCTAGATCCCGGTAAAATTTTTATTCAAATTCGTCACTTTTTTCCCCGGGAAAAAGGCTAGCTCTGTAAGAGTAATGGCAATTATATCTACACTATATATAGGTAGAGAAAAAGAGAGTTTCACTATTTCTTTCATATCAATTTTTTCCACATATTTCCAAAAATAAAAAATAAAAAATGGTCATGCTTCGAATTTGCATAGCCACTCTGTTTCTTCTACTCCTTTCTCTGAACCTCGTCTCGTACAACACCTCCTCCAAACCAAAAACTGGTTTTAGCCTAAAACTCATTCCCAGTGACTCTCCGGACTCTGCTTTGTACCCTGGAAAACTAACCCAGCATGAGAGAATTCAGAGAATGGTCGAACTCTCAAAAGCCAGAGCAAAATACGTTGGTTTTTTATCAACAGCAAATCAGATTAACTCTACTTTATACCCAGAAAACATTCATCTGAAAATGTACATGCACAGCATTTTCTATTCGGTTCAAGTATTTCTCGGAACACCAAAAAGACCTCAAACATTACTCATGGACACTGGAAGCAACCTCGTCTGGACACAGTGCAAACCTTGCATAAACTGTTTCAGCCAAACAGAGCCACCCATTTTCGCTCCCAACACTTCCACCACATACACAAAGCTTCCTTGTGCCCATCCAATTTGCCGTCAGCTATATCAATGCGTCAACGGTGAATGCGTATACAATCAGAGATACGGAGGTGGGTCGGTGACCAAAGGTTTCGTCTCCGTCGAAACGTTCACGTTCCCTTTCAACACCAACCAAACTAGATCCGTTAAAAACGTAATCTTTGGCTGCTCAAACGACAACCAGAATTTCAGTTTCAGTGGCACTGGACGCATTTCGGGGATATTGGGTTTAGGTCCGTATCCAGATTCTTTACCGAGCCAGTTGAAAAACCTGATCAACAAACGCTTCTCCTACTGTTTACCCAGTTCTCACCGTCCGATGACGCAGAGCGGCGTTCTTAGATTCGGCGAAGATATACAGAGCATTCCGAATCTCAGAAAGACTCCGTTTGTACGAGTGAATAGGTCTTCTCATTATTTCTTGAATCTGTTGGACATAAGCGTTGCAGGGCATCGATTGGGGTTTCCACCAGGAACTTTCTCGCTGAAACAGAATGGAAGTGGTGGCGTTATCATTGACAGTGGGTGTTCAGTGACGAATATTGATCGGGAACCATTTCGGGCTGTGATGAGAGAGTTTGAGAATTATTTTCTCCGCTTTGGGTTGGAGAGGGCTGTGAATTCTTCTTCTGAAGGGTTTGAACTCTGTTATAGACAGAGGATGGGTTTTCGTCAATATGCTGGTTTGACTTTTCATTTTGAAGGTGCTGATTTGGCTGTGGAACCTGAGTTTGTGTATGTTAAGAATAGTAGGATGAGGTATTTCTGTGTTGCTTTGTTGCCGTTTGATGGGAAGACTTTGATTGGTGCGTGGCAGCAACAGAATACTCGGTTTATTTATGATTTGAATCTGCAACAGCTTCAGTTTGCTCCTCAGGATTGCTCCAGGGATAGATTGTTTTCATGATTTTATTGTTGTTGTAATATATAATATATACTTGTTATAAAAAAATAATAATAAAAACTATTTTACTTTGGATCTAGAAATTTCATTGATTTGTGGTGTTTTTAATTTTTTATTAATTCGTAAAATTATTTTTCTTGTAATCGGTTTCAAATTGATAAAAAAAAAATTAGAACTGTTTCTGTTAAAGTGAGGAATCAGATAATGATTTTTTGAATTATTGGTGATTTTTTTTAAAAAACTATTTGAGTAACAATTTTTTTATTTTTTCAAGAACTTAAATAATAAATAAATAAAATTATTATCTTCTACAGTACAAAGGAGTAGAGAAAAAGAAAAAGAAAAATACGACGTCGTACGTCAAAAGTAGAAAGATAAATGCGACGCCATATTAGGAAAGTTAAAGTTCTTTACACGTGCACGGTGCCCGTGCTTCAGTCATCGAACTCTCTCTCTTTTATCCTCGCTCTCTTTTCTCCTCTCTCAGAATCACAGTCCAGTTGAGTTTTTTTCTATTTTTTATTTTTTATTTCTTATTTTTTTTTATTGGCGTGAAATTTCCATTTGTCAAACAAAAGTAAGAGAAACTTGGATTTATAGCGCCAAAGCAACAGAGAAGGACATAGTTTTGTGTTTGGAAAACAAGAAAATTGGGGAAAAGAAAAATGGATGACGGAAGCCGCGACTGGGATTTCTACATCAGAACCTTATCCATGAGTACCAGAGACTCCAATATCGCTAATGATCCCGCTTCTGATCCCTCTCTTCTCCTATCCGTGAGTCTCTCTCTCTCTCTTCTTTAGCTTTTTCCGACAAAACAGAAAAAAAAAATAAAAAAATGAAAATTTGTTTCGAACAGATAAATAAAAAGGAAAGAGAGAGGAATCAAATTTTGAAATTCAGTATCCTCAAATACGTTAAATCAATGTAAACCAAACCTGAACTCCATATAAGTATTTTTGCCAGAATTTTTTATGTTTATGTTTGGATGATTAGGTGAAGAGGCTCCATGAATTATGTAAAGCTGAGAATTCAGAGGATTTGGTAGCTAGGATTTATCCGCAGATTAACAAGCTGTTTCATCGCTCGGTCGCCTCGCTCTCTCAATCTCGAACCTCCAATGGCCTTCTCTTACTGGTTTGATTTTATTTCCTTGTTTATTCTGTATTCCATGTTATATTGCTAACGTCAATTTGTTTAATATTAGCTATAAACATTGAAAGAATCAGTATTTTAGAGTAAGCAGTTAGTTCCTTTTATAGCTTTGTAATGCAAAGGGCCAGAACTTGATTTTATTACTAGCACTGCAAGTTGGAAACTAACTTGCTTAAAATGGCTTTTCTCTCAAGGTCAATTTTTGAATCTTATAGAAATTAGGCAACAAGCATATGTAACCAATTTTTTCCCAGGACATTATCTATAAGATTATTTAAGCTTCTTTCTTGTTAGTCGTAGATTGATGTTCAAAATAATCTTTAGCAATGTCCGAAGCTTGCCTTTTGTAGTTAGCCAACTGCTTATGTTTTCTGTCCCTTGACTGTCAGGCCATCCTTCAATTTTACCTTGATTTTGGGGAGTGCGTTCTTCACGACGCTGATCCCAGTTTAAGGACATTTTTCCGTTCATGCTTGAGCCGGTAATTAATAAATATCTCACTATAAAATAGGGAATTGTTTATTTTGTTTTTTGTTTCTTCCTTTATGTCCTAACATCAGTTCCTCCTATTCCTTTAGCTATCTCACAAAATATGATGGTCATTGCAATTATTTTTCTTTTATTTTTATTTTTAATCTTGTTGCAGTGAGTTTGCAGATTCTGTTGTTGCAGAAGCAACCCTTGGCTTTCTGAACACAAACAAAAAGAAACTTATAACTTCATTCCCTACCTTGCTGCCTCAGGTATGGAATTGAGATCGGAAGCATTTTCAGTTGATTAGAGCGTCGTAATATTGTCTTGAGAGTCAAATGGATAACATGTGCTAAAGATATTGGAGGGAGTATTGTTTGTATGTTATAAATGGTTATATAATTATTATTATCCTTAGACATGTCCTGTGAATTTGCTTGACAATGTTGACATGCATAGCTCAGATGCCTAAATGTATATAACAGGTGACTGAAAATATTAACATGGAGCTCCTGTCTCTCTGCTGTTTAAATGATAATGAAGCCCATAGTCATAATTTTGTGGTCTGAATCATAAATAATGGCCATCATGTATTCCTACCTACATTTCTTTACAGAGCTATTGAGATAAAAAGAAAAATACAGCAGCTTGTTAATACTGTTCATTAAAATAGACTTAAAAAAATTGTGCAAGTATTTGATAGTAACAAGGTCATTGCAAGTATTCCCTCTTGTAAGTTGAACCATTATATGTTCTTGCCTTCCATGTAACTAACAACTAACAACTTGAAACTTTTCAATTTCAAAATAGTAATCACAAAAAGAAAAAATTGAAAAATTTCAACTAGTTTCATCTTGTTTGCCCTAATATAATGATAATGATGTCTATGCAGTTCTTTCCATTGTTGCTAAAGCTGATTGCATGGAATGGAGAAAAGTAAGTTTCTGAGGTCACCTCTATTTTGGATGTAGTGGAGATTTTCAAGTTCTTTTGATTTTGATTTTTGATTTTTTTGTTTACCCTACAGCTGTGTGTCTTTGTATGTAAATTTCCGCATATAACCACCTTAACATCTGTAGGTTGTGCTTTAATCACCGAGTCATGTCTCCTTTTAAGCAGTATCTGCATAATGAGCAATTACTGAAAATATTTTCAGTTTCTCAAGGTGTAAAACTGATAGTTCTACCATTTAGATGTCTGCTATAATAATGCATACAAGTTATGATTCTTGGTTCTTGATGTCAAAGTATTTTTCATTTTCAGACATCTCATCAAAGTTGCCTTAAACTTGAGCCATTAAATTCCTGTTTCTCATATTTTTCTCACAGATTAGAGAAGTCATTCATGAAGATTTTACCAGGGTTGATGTCTCCGGGATCATTTCTTCCATTATTTCCAGCGTTAGTGGACTTACCAAGTTAGTTTTTGCTTATTTGGCTTCTACCCCTATCACTCTATTTTGTTTTCATAGTTCCTGGGTTATTTTCTGGCTCATTTACCTTTTAAAGATTTTATTCCAATTGTTCCTGCTTAAATGTTACTGTTTGTTGTCCATAGTGTGTGAGTTTATATGTTTCATTTGAACTGAAGCAGCATTTGACACTATTTCCATATGCCCACTCAATGACTAATTAGCATAAAAAAAAATGTGGCTTATCCATCATTTGTAGAATATATGTTTGTTCATTATAGATGGATATGTGTTGGAAACCAATTGCAGATCATTCATCCTTTCTATCTGAAAAGTTGTGATTTGACATTTTGTTTCAACTGCACCAGTTTTGGTAGTGGCATTGGAAAAGGTAGAGAGGAGCTCAGGTTCACTAGTTGGAAACAGCATAGCTACAATCCAGAAGAGTACGGCTCCTGAGGTTGTTTTTTATACTATTGCCAATGACATGTATTTCACCAAAACTTTATACAGGGTCTCCGTTTATATTTTCTCTGTAAGGGTACTTATATTTGGTGGTTACAGATGCTACTTGCTCTGATGGATGAAGCTTATACTGGATCAACAATAGGAGATGGAGGAGGTGACTCTGAATCTGAGGACAGCAGTACAATAGATGTTGCAGATCCTCTGTTCCTTGACATTCTAAAGGATGAAAACGATGGCCTTGCTGTATAGTGCTGTTTATCTTTTTCCATTATGCATATTTTTAGTGTACCTCACAACTTCTTAGTTGCAAAGGTCTGCCTACTGACAGTGTTTCACTTTTTAAGAACTAATGAAAATTCAGTTCTGCATATAGCAAAGAAACATTCAAGCAATCTTGATATATCTTTGGGCTACTATTGCTATTTTAACTGAGCAAAGTTGAACATTTCTGCGTTCTTTATTTTCATTCAGTTTATTATATTGTGCTATTCTTGTTGTCTCATATTTAAACTTTTTCCAGATTTTGGTAGCTTAGTAATTTCGTGGTGATAAGAAATAGAGTAAAATTGTTACAGGCTCTTATGGCTCTTGTATACTCTTGGTATTCTTTGGTTATATTAAGTACAAGCTAATGCTTATGCTTCACGGATCACTAATGTATCTGAACTTAAATGTCTACCTCTTTCTGAAGCAATAGGATAATTATTCAACGACACTTTTGCTGAAGCTGGAATTCTTCAGGAATGTCAGTTACATATGAATTTATATTTTCTTTCAGGAACGCCACTGGACCTCTCCTGGGATGACTGCAGCAATACAGACTGCAATTAATACCCCTCAGTCAAATAGGCTAAAATATGTACTCCATATGGCACCACGTTTTCTTGATATGTATTTTTCCATAGCATTACGTGATGTTAATGATTGTACGTTAACAAAACTTTCAATCTCACTTTACTTTTGTGTCAAATATAATTTTTTAATCTCTGTAAAATGTTTATTTAGAAGATAAGGTATATCCATTGATTCTGATTTTTCTTTTCCTTTTTCATTTTTTCCAGCTTTGGTCTGTGCATTGATTCCGCTACTTATGACTAGAAATTCCACTATATTTCCAGAGAAAAACTTTTCATTTGAGGTGTGTTATTTGTAAGGATTCTTGTTCAATTTCATTCTGATTGTGTATCTGATCTTAATTTTTCCTTGTTGCTTGGGAATTATCAGATAAATTTCAGCTCATGTAGAATTTGGAGAATGGATTTTATATTTATAATGGGTTGTGTATGTCTGTAGGTTCGTAAGAGGCTTTTAGAATTCATGCTTGCTGCATTTCTGCGTTCTCCAAATTTTATTGCACTTCTGAAGGTATTATCCCATAAAGGTTATTGTTTTTGTTTTGTGCCCATCATTGCACCAAAATGCCACCGATTATATTTCAATTGTATGTGACATTTGAGTTATCAGAAAACATTACAAGGCCATTGAGGTCAAATGCATTTTTTAGTGCAAAAAGCTGAAATATGCATGATTTGGACAAAATAGTGAGTGGTTATATGACAGTTTTTTGGTAGAGAATATTTAATGAATGTTCTTTTTTCAACAAAACACCAACTTGGAGGTACATATAATATTATTTACTAAAACAGAGGCTCTGCCTTCATTGCATTTAGCAGTAAGGCCCATCTTGAGATTCTGCAATTTGTTTCATGCACCTTGGCCCTGTCTCAATTGGTAAGGGACAAAAAAATTCAGTGGCTCAGGTTCATAGCATTCTTGAATTGAGAAGGATGAAACCTTATAAAAGCTTATGCTTCATTTTTATTATGTTTATTTATTTAATTGGGGAGTTTTGTACTTTTCTTCATGGTAAGTGTTGCAATTTATTTGAAATTCTTGCAGAAGCCTATAATGGACAGGCTTGGGGAAGCTTATGATAGCCCTGAAAAGGTTTGCTATTTACCTCCTAGTTAGTCAAGGTAGATAGGTGCTATAGCTCGGTTAAAGAAATCTTCTTAATTATTGCTTTCCTATAGGAAGAGTTGGCCTTACAATTGTGTTGGGCTATAGGGGAGCATAGTGGTGGTGGTGCATCGCACAAAGATGCAGCGCGTGAGCTTTTCGAGGGTTTAGAACTGCTCTTGTATGAAAATCTGTCATCTAGGTATGACTTATTTTGCTCTGTCTTTCTTCTTCTTTTTTATCTTTTCGGGGTGGGGGTGGGGTCTCTTTATGTATATTCTAAATGTTGGCCTTTTGTCCATTATCTCTTTATCTTCTTTTTCCTTATTTTTTTTGGGTTTGCTTGTGAAGTCGTCTAGGACTGAGGCAGGAGTCAGCCTTTGGCACTAGTAGCCAAACCTTTAGAAAGTTGTCACAGTCGAGGCTTCTATGTTTTGTTGTCACAGCCATTGCAAAGCTGGCTACATACCACTGTGAATTACTACCCAGGGCACGTGTATCATTGGGAAAGGTTTGTATATAAATTTTGAGTGCAAGTGAATACTCATCAGAATTATGTTTGTGAAATCTGTTTCCATTTTCATTGCCAGAATTGAACTTGTTTGTACATGAGAGAGAGAGCATTCCTGAGTATGTAATAAATTTAGGTATTTTCTGAAGCTAATTAAATTGGTTTCCATCCTCAGGTTGCTCGCTCTCGAATCTCAGACGTGAGAGTTACGAGGCGTGCTCGTGATTATTTGGGTTTAATGAATGAACCTGCAATTTCTTTGTCTGTGTTGGGGCCTTCACGACCGTCAGATGGACACACACAGAACCCAGGCACTGTAAAGTGGAGTGATGGAGCAAAGAAGATGATTGCACATATTCCCTTTTACATTCTTGGTGAACAAGAAGGTCCACAATCCTTTATATGATCTCTTTTTCTCTTTTAATATTATTAATTTCAAGAGAAAAGAAATATAAATAAATCTTCAAAAACGCAAAGAGAGAACAAAGGTAGTCAAATGAATTAAGAAACAAAAAGGCAAAAAGAATCTTAAGGATAATAAAGATAGTCAGATGATTTCATTCTAAAAAAATAGCTACATCTTATTTGCCCTATGTACCGCACTGTTCCGTAGCGCAGTTTGTTAGTTAAATTCAATTCTGATCCAAGCGCATGTGTGCTTCAGACCTAGTCTGCACAAAACTCAAAAACAGATTGTTAGCGACGAGATGATAATCTAGTAGACTGTCTTGCCATTGTTCACCATTTACTCAGTTTATTTTAGCTTGAAAGTAATTGCTCTGAGTTTGATATTTATTTTTGTTGTATTTACCCTTGTTGCAGGTCCTCCCTTCCATGATTTTTCATTTTCAGATATTCTTCCAAGAAGATAAAATATAAAGTCAAGACTGGTAGTTTTGCTGTATGTAATCTCTATAGATTAAATGATTCTAATGAAGTTTTCAGTTGCGAGTTGGGCCATTCTTTTATCTGTCACCAGGTATTCCTTGTTTGTACAAAATTTCATCATAATTTAAAGCAAAATATTCATGCCGTGTAGAAATAAACAAAATTGAAAATAAATACGAGTGTTTCCTTCTGCATCTTTTTGTTATTAAATTTTATATTATCTCCAATCCATATAGACAAGAATATTGAATTATTGATCAAGTCTTTAACTGAGAAATGTCGTGTTTTTTAAACTAAAGGAGACAGAAAGATGCAACTTTTTAACCTGCTTTCATTGCAAAGCACTAACATGCCGTTCAAACTTTTTGTTCTTCCTGCTTAGTGCAACCAATGAATTATGTACACTTTTTTCGTGGTCTTATAAAAATTGTATTCATATAATCTTCATGGACTGTAACTCAACTAAAATAACATGCTTTGAATTGACCTTGATAAATGATTAGAAACAGAAACGGGAAAGTATTGATTTATCCAAAAGAAAGAAGAATGAAAAGGAAGCTAGGTCTCTAGCCACAAGTTATCTTTAAACATACAACACTAGACCTCAAGGCCTCCAAAGTCCAAAAAGATTCTGGATACAAAGAAAGAGGTTACAAACATACGAAATACAGTCGTCTTAACCAAATTCAAAGCCATAGCCAGCTTCAGAACTTTGATTTTCACACATTGGGCAAAAATCAACAACCCAAGTTATTAGATATTACAACGGCCTTGATAGACATTGCAGCATCTGCAATGACATTGTATATTGTATTTATTGATGAAAAGGTAATAAAATGGAGAGTGGATGCTCTATCAACGACGTGAAATGCAATAGTCAGAAGACTTCCACCATCTGTTTCTCCATTCATTTGGTTGCTATCAGTATCAGGAAGGATAGCAAATCCTGAGGGCAATATGCGTACATGATCTGGGTTTCTGCCATTGAAGACCACTGACGCGACATAGCTGAAGTGTCTACCGGAGCATACACTACGTAAGACCCTGTGGCATCGGCTCTCTTGCAAATATAACATTTGCACCCTGTTTGGTGAAGCCTATAGAAAAAGTTTATGCAAATTTGGGTGAATTTGGTTAATTCACTTGGCAGATTTTGGGTTAAATATCATTGCATTACAAGTAAAAGAATCGTAAAGAGTAATGCTACATGTACCAAATTTGTTTACCAAATTTAGGATACTAAATGATGTGTCCCGAAAATGAACCCAATAAAATAATATCAAGTCAATTGGTATTAGAATTATTTGATAAATAAATTTGGCAAATATAGAATTACTGATACATAAACTATCTATTGGACACCATATGCCGGCCTATCAGCGACGATAGATGGTTAAGCGTCTATAAACTGCCTGATAATGTTTAGCTGATAATTTCTAGTAAAGACTAATTGAATTTCCTAGCAAAAGGAGAGACAAGAGAGGGAGAGAAGGGGAAGAGTTATCTGAAACTTACATTAGCTTGCATTATGGAGACACGAATTACTGGATCCTTACCATTGTGGATGTAAGCAACTTCATGGATGGAAAGACCATGTGAAAGGATATCCCACTGTAAATGTAAATATCAGATAATGAAAAAAATATTAATTATATCTATGTTCTTTACACATGCATGGTTAATAAAATCACTGTATATATATATATATCAATCAAATAATCGGGATTTGGAATTTTGTATGGGAATGTCCTTTTCTTTAGAGAAAATATCATTCATCTAAAACTAAACACTGTCTATATAATTAAACAATAATATAAGCACCAAAGTGCTTACCAATTCTATTTACCATCCGACGTGATAAATGATCAAACTTTATTTTATTGGATTTCATTTTTCCTTTTAAAAAAGTTCACTTGTTCAACATATTTAGTTTATATATTATTTTATCATCAATCTCTACAATAATGGCACATTATTTTCCACATGTAAATAATTTGGTAAACAAATTTTGTGTCTATATAGCTTTACTCATATATAAATTTTAAACAAGTTCGAATAATTAAGGTTGAATGTACACAAACAAAATAAGAGATTTTTTGTTCTAATATTAGAAAATTGTATATACTTTTCTGTTTTGAAAAAAGAAAACTAAAGTGTCGTTTGATAACCTATTCATTTATGACTTTTAGTTAATGATGAAGATGAAGCCTTGGTGACCGTTGCCCAAGTTTAAAATTCTATTGGCTATTACTTTTTGTCTTGTAACGGCAGCGTTTTGTTTAAATGTTTTAGTTTTGTTTTGTTAATTAGAATGGTGTCGTTCTTCGTCTGTGAGTTTGACAACGTGGCATCGAAGATACGACTTCATTAATGGCCTAATATTCGTATCTCCGCAGTTGCTCACGTGGCAAAAATTAGTTAAGATTTTTGTTTTGTTGTCGGCCGTATCACAAAAGCAACTGGATCCAGCCTCGTCGTCTCAGTTTTTCAGTATTGCAGTATTCTCCATTTTTGTAAAGCTTGGAAAAGCTTTGAGAAAATTAATGAGAAAAGGAGCCATTAAGTTTTCAGTTATTGATAAAGCATTTTAGCTTGCTTTACTAAATTCTGATTCTCTGTTTTACTGACTTCCTACATCAATTGGTATCAGAGCCTGGTTTGACCCCACGAGCTGATGTCAAATTCCAATGAAGAAAGTAGCCGTGTCGCTAAGACCAGGACATGAAGGCCTTAAGGGCAACCATGGTGAGCATGGAGCAGAAGTTGGATACACTTATTGGTGAGATCCGTAACCTTTGCTCCACGATTGCTAATGGAACAGGGTTGAATCTGAGTGTTGGTAGAACGTGTAATCAAGATACTCCTTGCATTTGCCCATCGACAACCCAGCCACCCCTCCATAACCGAATCCCCACCCATATGATTCCAGACGTGGAGACCTATTTGTTTCCCCAACGCCCTCTTTACCCCAACCATTTGTCCCCTTACGTCGGCCACCTAATCAATCCATCCCCAACTTTGACTCCGAGGAAGATGATGAATTTTTTGATGACACTGCCCAACCACCAACCCCATTTGACTAAGCTAACCGATATGGACTTCAAAACCATATGTCCAACTTTAAGATCAAAGTGGACATACTCATGTTTGATGGCCATCTAGGCATTGAGGAGCTTCTGGATTGGCTGACTTCCATCGAGACCTTCTTCGAATATATGGAGGTCCCTGAGGATAAGAAGGTCAAGCTCATTGCCTACAAACTCAAATAAAGAGCCTCGGCATGGTGGGAGCAACTCACTGGCAACCGAAGGAGACAAAGAAAAGGACCAATTCAAACCTGGCCAAAAATAAGAAAGCTACTCAGGGCCAGATTTCTCCTTGCTGACTACAATCGTATCCTTTTCCAATAATATCATCAATGCTCTCAGTCCACTCGAAGCATTGATGCTTACACTGAGGAGTTCTGCAGGCTAAGTGCCATAAACAACCTCACTGAAATTGAGGAGCAGCTTGTCTCAAGGTATGTGACTGGATTGTCTTTTCCAATCCAAGAAAAGTTAGAATTGAGCCTTATTTGGTCACTAGATGAGGCCATTAGTTTTGCTCATAAAGTTGAAAAACAGTTGCATCGATGAGCAAATAAAACACCTTCTAAATGGAAATCTATGATAGAGCTATACAATGACAGGCCAAAACCCACACTCCCTCAGCCATTTCCAAAACAAACAGATCTACAGTCAAAACAACAACCTAGACCACCAAATCCCAATTTTAAGCCCCAAAACCCTTACCATAAGCCTTTACCATTCAAATGTTATTGGTATAACATGCCTGGACATAAATCCAATGAATGTCCCCAGAGGAAGACCCTTAATTATGTGGACAATGCTGAGTCCACTGCCAGTGAGACAGGGGAATTTGAGGATGCTAAAGGGGCGCTAAAGATGAAGTGGTTGAACTAGTTACTGAAGATTGTGGAAAACCCCTCATGTGCATAGTTTAGAGACTGATGTTCTCTCCCAAGCAACCACAGGAACCACAAAGACACTCAATCTTCAAAACCAAGTGCACAGTGGAAGGGAAAGTGTGTGAAGTCATCATTGACAGTGGCAGCAGTGAGAATATTGTTTCCAAAACTTTGGTTAAGGTGTTGAATCTGAAAACAATGAAACACCCCAGTCCTTATTCCATTGGGTGGATTAAGAAGGGAAATGAGGTAAAGGTCACAGAGCTGTGCAAAGTTCAATTCAGTATAGGAAAGCATTATAAAGATGAACTAGTGTGTGATGTGTTGGAGATGGATGCATGTCACCTTCTCCTAGGAAAACCCTGGCAGTTTGACAACAAGGTGACACACAATGGGGCAGAAAACACTTATGCTTTCCATTGGAATCGCATAAAAATAGTACTTCTTCCATCAAAACCCCCTCAAGATACCACCCCATCATCCAAACCCCACATGCCAACTTCAAAACCTACCCTTCTCACCATTTCAGGAACCAAATTCCAACAAGAAACTAAACAATGTCAAAACCTGTTTGCCATCATAGCCATTGCTCAAGTTCCCACCCAACTAGAAACAACCAAACCTTTTTTACCACCTAGCATTCAACACCTCCTCACTAAATTCAAAGCCATTGCACCCCAAGACCTAACAAATTGCCTACCCCCCACTTAGGAACATTCAACACCAAGTTGACTTTGTCCCTGGAGCTTCAGAGCCTAATCTGCCTCATTATAGGATGAACCCTAAAAAAAGTCAGGTTTTACAGGAGATTGTTGATGATTTACTTCTAAAACAGCTCATCAAGATCAGCTTGAGCCCCTGTGCAGTCCCTGCTCTCTTGGTTCCCAAGAAAAATGGAAGCTGGAGGATGTGTGTTGATAGTATAGCTGTCAATAAGATCACCGTCAAATACAATTTTCTTATTCCTAGAATTGAAGATATGTTTGACAAATTGGGAGGCTTTAAGCTTTTCTCCAAGTTGGACCTTAGAAGTGGCTACCACCAAATCAGACTGAGACCAGGAGATGAATGGAAGACAGCATTCAAGACCCCAGAAGGCCTCTATGAGTGGCAAGTTATGCCATTTGGTCTCTGCAATGCCCCCAGCACCTTTATGAGGTTTATGAATGAGATTCTAAAACCTTTTATTGGCAAATTTGTGGTGGTTTACTTCGATGATATCCTCATCTACAGCCAAGATACAAACCAACACTTATACCACATTGCTCAAGTGTTTCAGGTACTGCAATCTAACCAACTCTATCTCAATTTAAAGAATATGATTTTTTGAGCAATGATCTAATTTTTTTGGGATTCATAATCAATGGAGAGGGTATCAAAACTAACCCTGCAAAAGTCCAAGCCATTAAAGATTGGAAGACCTTTTCTACCATCACTGAGGTCAGAAGTTTTCATGGTCTAGCAACCTTCTACAGGAGATTTATTAAGGGGTTCAGCACCATAACAAGTCCTATCACTGAGTGCTTGAAGAAGAGCAAATTTAATTGGGGCTCCCCTCAAGCAGAGAGTTTTTTCCTGTTAAAACAGAAGCTCAGTGAGGCCCCATTCCTTGCTCTTCCTGACTTTGATAAAGTCTTTGAGCTGGAAACAGATGCCTCCAAGACTGACATAGGTGTTGTGCTTACTCAAGAGGGTAGGCCTATTGAATTTTTTAGTGAAAAACTCAATGAAGCTAGGCAATGATGGTCTACTTATGTGCAAGAATTGTATGCATTGGTTCGAGCCTTCAAACATTGGGAGCACTATCTTATCCCTAAACAGTTCATCATCCACAGTGACCACAAAGCCCTCCAATTCATTCAATCCCAAAAGAGGATTGATGCAGCCCATGCTCGATAGATAGAAACAATTCAGAAATTCCCTTATGTGTTTAAACACAAGGCTGGAGCTTTGAACAAAGTAGCATATGCTTTGAGTAGGAAAACAGATCTCCTAGCCACCATGCATACTCAACTCATCAGTTTTGACTCAATTAAAGATCAGTATAGGGAGGATCCATACTTTGCTACCATTTGGCACAAATGTGAATGGCATGAACCAGTGGGGACTTTCCACATTCACGATGGTTTTCTCTTCAAAGGGGACTTGCTTTGTATTCCTCAGGGCTCTCTTAGGCTCCAATTGATCTAGGAATTACATGCAGAGGGTCTCTTAGCTCACACAGGCAGAGACAAAACAATCACACTTATGGAAGACAGGTTTTACTGGCCACACCTAAGGAAGGATGTCTCTCAGTTTATTCAACGATGCATTGTGTGTCAAATAGCTAAAGGTCATTCCCAAAATACTGGTCTTTACACTCCTTTCCCTATTCCAAACAACATTTAGGAAGACATCTCCATGGATTTCATCTTGGTCTCCTCAAAACTCAAAAACAGCATGATTCCATCTTGGTGGTAGTGGATCGTTTCTCCAAAATGGCACACTTCTTACCCTGCAAGAAGACCAGTGATGCATCTCATGTAGCTAAGCTGTTCTTCCAAGATGTGGTTCGATTACATGGAGCCCCGAAGTCAATAACCTCTGACAAAGATGTCAAATTCATGAGTCATTTTTGGAAAAGTTTGTGGTATCATTTCAACACCACCCTTCGATTCAGCAGTGCTTACCACCCCCAAACTGACGGCCAGACTGAAGTGGTTAATCGTAAACTGGGAAATATGCTAAGATGCTTGGTTGGCAACAAACCAAAACAGTAGGATCTGGTGCTAGCTCAAGCTGAATTTGCATATAATAGCATGACTAACTGCTCCACTGGTCTCTCATCGTTTGCCATAGTCTACACTAAAGTGCCTAACCTCACTACTGATATCAACAAAGACTCAACCGAAGGAAACCAGGATGCGAAGGATTTAGCTCTGCATGTTTCATCTATCCATCAGCAGGTGACACGAGCTCTGGAGCAATCCAATCAGCACTACAAGTCCTCAGAAGATCTTCATCGGCACCATAAAGTCTTCAATGTCGGCGATCTTGTCATGGTTTATCTTCGCAAAGAGCGCTTCCCGGCAGGTACTTATCACAAATTGCAAAATCGGAAAATTGGTACTTTGCCGATTCGTAAGAAACTCAATGACAATGCAAATGTCATCGACCTGCCCCCAGATTTACACATTTCATCCACCTTTACTGTTTCGGACATGTTTGACTTTTATCCTCCCAATGATGCTCCAACATTGTCGCTCGAGGTCGAGCTCTTAACGGGTGGGAATGAATGATAAAGATGAAGCCTTGGTGACCGTTGCCCAAGTTTAAATTCTATTGGCTATTACTTTTTGTCTTGTAACGACATCGTTTTGTTTAAATGTTTTAGTTTTGTTTTGTTAATTAGAACGGTGTCGTTATTAATCTGTGAGTTTGACAACGTGGCATCAAAGATACGGCTTCATTAATGGCCTAATATTCGTATCTCCGTGGTTGCTCACGTGGCAAGAATTAGTTAGGATTTTTGTTTTGTTGTCGGCTGTATCACAAAAGCAACTGGATCCAGCCTCGTCGTCCTCAGTTTTTCAGTATTGCAGTATTCTCCATTTTTGTAAAGCTTGGAAAAGCTTTGAGAAAATTAATGAGAAAAGGAACTATTAAGTTTTCAGTTATTGATAAAGCATTTTAGCTTGCTTTACTAAATTCCGATTCTCTGTTTTACTGACTTCCTACGTCAGTTTTTATATTTGAATTTTTTGAAAACCAAAAATGAAAATGTGTTTGATAATTATTTTAATTTATTTTTTTGAAAAACAAAAACAAAAAAGCGTTTGATAACCATTAAAAATAACCATAAAAAATACTCATCAAACAACTTTTAAGTTTTTAAAATATCATAAAGCCAATACCATCACACCCAGTCTAATGTTTTCTAGGGCAAACTATTCAAAACTCCCTAATGTTATTATCTATAGTAATTACAAACAGCCCCTAGTTTTAATAATATAGAGGGGCTTTAAAAAGTGACTCACCATTTTGGAGTTAAATTTTTTTTTGCATATAATTCACTAATAATTTATCATGTAGACGTACAATCTCATTTTTCAAATAAAAATTGGACAATAGAATGTAATACATACACTAGATTTATGATGAGATATTTATATTCTTTTAATTTTAGCTAAGGATACTTCAAAGTCTAAAAATTCTACATATCTGCTAATAAATGTGGGATTTTATAACGTTATCATGATGTTATAATTTGTTTAAACTATTAATTAATGCAATCAAAACTTTTTTCACCCCCTTAGCTTAGCTTTTCTTAATGTGGATTAATTCAGAAACTACAAGCAAGCAAGAAATCCAACAAGGACACCATTGAAATAGTAGAAGCTTGTATATACCTTAGGTCGAAAATCCCTTTTAGAAAGGAAATTGAACAATTTGTTTGGTGGGGCTGGAAGCCCTAGAGAAGTTGCAAAAACTAAGGTTGTACCAGGAGGCTTTCCAGGATCATCTATGCTTTTTTTAGTCATGACCTTTATTCCTTCTGCACAAGATAGAGGAAATGACATCCAATTGTTTAATTAACAAGCACTAATATCCGCACAAAAGCTTCTCATCATCCTCTCAGACAACTTCAACAAGCTTGTTCTCCCGGGTTGATATTTGTGTTCTTATTAGAATTAGTATATAATATTTCATTAATTCAACGTACGATATAGTATATATTTGTGTTCAAGAAAATACTAAAATAATAAAAATAATTCATCTTCCATTGCTTTAAGTTTTTGAGAGAAGTGATTATTCAATTATTTGGATGTGGAAGGATTAGTTTATCCTCTATAAACTATAGGAACAAAGTTGAACATGTTTACCTCCATTGGCATTAGGAGAGCTTGGAGTCATTAGAGCTTCAAACCGTTCGCATTGTTGAACAGCAGTGTCTAACCAACGACTTGCACTGAAAACAAAACCGGATGTGACGAATGGCTTGAAAATGTAGGGAACCAGACTGTTTTCTGCTTGAACATGCTCAACCCAAACAACCTAAAAGCATATCACAAGAGTGAAAGGTTAATTAAGCTATTATCTAGATGCTCAGTCATTGACTAAAATATTAATTGTTCTATGCTTTCCCAACTAAAACATTATTTAATGATCAATAGTATATATAAATTTTTTGAGTAATATATCCTATGAATACCAAAGTTTAGATTTATAGCTACTGATCAATAAAACCTAATACGAGAAAACTAATCTCAATAACATAAATGCAACATCAATAAGTATCCAATATTTTGGTAACTCTAGTATTAATTATTGAATAGTTATTTATTTATTTATTTATTGAAACTGAATTAGTATGTAAAATTTATGTGCAATATATATGCATATCTAGTCACCTTGGAGCACCCATCTGGCATGTCTTGAACGAAACAGCCAGATGGTCGTCTTCGAAATACAGTCGATGGATATGGAAACAAATTTTCCAAGGAAACATCAACTACTCCCCACATTCCATTGTTCAACTGTTTACAATATCCTGCAAAATAACTTTCTCGAGTTGGAATAAATGGTGTGGACGCATGAAATTCTGCTGTCATCTATAGAATAAAAAACAAAAACAAAATATTTTATAAATGAAATGTGAAGATATATGTATACTACGTTAGATGGAATTTGTATTATTAATTACCACTTGAATAGTTCCATCATAGTTTCTTTGAACTCCTGAGGATGATAAAACTTTGAGGACCATTGCTTTAGAAACAATATTTGAAAACAATGATGACCATTCCTTCTGATTTTAAGATAACAACAAAAGCAATTAGCAGTTAACTTTTTTCAATTTATATATAATACAATAAGACTCAAGTGATCAAGACGAACTAACTTTTTTAAAATCAAGTTTTAAATCCTAACATTTGATTTTTCACACTGTGACTGAGCTTTACCATTTTTTTTCAATCAAAGTTATAGAATCAAAAGTCAGAATCTAAGACTTGATTTTAAAAAATTAAGTTGTTCTCATCTAACACTACCGATATATAATAATGTTGATTGAGTTTTATTTTGAAAAAGGCCATACTGAATCCATAAGCAATTCAACAAAGCTCGAAGCGCTCATTTTAAAATAAGCCGAATCTCTTGAAGCTTCACAATGAAGATATTCTTCTCCAACTAATTTTTTATGTGATGATGCTGGTCTATATTCACTTTGAATGGAGGATTCAGAACTGCTGTCCAAGTTTGTCAAAGATTGAGGTTCTCCTACCTCAACCATTCTCATTATCTCCGTAAGTGTAGCATGAATATTCCCGAATTCCCTCATGTATTCAACATAATTTAGGATTTCAATGTTTCGTTTCTTGTCAACCTTCCAAAGAGGTTTTCCCACCAGAGCCATTTTTCTTAGCTCTTCCATTGAATCAACAGCGAGCTTAATGATTTTTTTCTGTTTACCTTAGCATTTGCCGAAACCGCCATGAAAAGGTCACTTGCTCGGTGAATATTGCCTTGTCTAGAGTTGAAGAGATGCAATCCGTCAACAGTACTGATGGTCGGTGGAGGTACAGGGAACTGACTATATGTGAGTGAATGGGAAGCAACATCTTCATTATTATATAGTGAAATGTTATCTGTGACCTGTGACTAAAATTTAGCAAAGGAATACTTCATATATGTGTAATTATCCATCTTGAAAATAATGTATATGTGTGTGTATGTGTGGAGAAAAGGGGTTAGTAGGAACTATAAAAATCAAGGGGCACAATCAATTTGAATAATCTTCAAAAGGGTTTTGCAGCTATATATACATAAATTAGGGTTTTTTTGTTATTTGGTATATATAGCCCATTAGAATTAAACATATACTTTTGCATAATCAAACTAAATATCAATCTGTCAAATACTTGAGCAACAAAATAATAGATTTATCACCCAAAACAAATCAATTAACACAATTTACCTGTTGATCTGAACAAGGATCTAAAATTGATTGGCCTCGCACCTTCTTATTGTTACACGGTTTTGCACTACTTGCTTCCTCAAGACTAAGAGAAAGAAAAGAAACAAGAAAAAAAACCCTAAACCCATTAACAGTAATTGTATCACAGTTAACCCTAAAAGATTTACAAGTGTACAAGCATGTCTTTTGATCAATTATCTCCCTAACTAGGGTTTTAAAAAAAAATTAACAATTTAAAAAAAATTAATAAAAAAAGAACAGTTACTTGTCAAAGTGTTGATGTTCTTGGTAATTTTTTGGACACTGATCAAACATTTCAAGATCATCATCGTCCTTCTCAGTGTTGAGAAAAGGACTGCTGGTTCCTCTAATCCTTGGCATGCTCAGCTCTACAATACATATACATACATACATAAAACTATACATCAACGTATATACATATTATATATATTTTACATATTGATTTATATCAAAACCCAATTAAATAGTGAAATTAGACAATAATCTAATAAAATTAACAAATTGAGTTCTTGAAATTATCATCACGATGAAATAATCAGGCCAAACAAACGCTGGATTTGAGAATTACTCAGAAAAAGAAAATTGATTTGAGTTATCAAGAATTAACATAAATTGAGTTGATATTGATGAATAATAATGTAACAGTAGCTATATCTCTATGAGAGTGTGCAGGTTTTGGTGAGTATGAAGAGGGATTTTATTTAAGCGAATGATGGTGGAAGTTTTTGGAGGATAGTGGAGAAGCATCCGTACGCTGACATATCATTTCTACATCCACGTGGCAATCCGACGTGGTTATTTGCTTCGTTCTGATTGGCTTGGATGTTTTGGGTCTGAAAAATATCAAATTCCTAACTTCCATGCGAGTGCCGCCGGCTAGCTTCTGCTTTGCAAATTCTATTTGCAACAAAAAATAGATATTTTATAACTAGTAAAGGCACGAAATTCATGTATTACGTAGTACTAATAATTCAGTAGTCTTACTACACAAAATTATTTACTAAAATTATTTATTAAATGATATGTATCAATATATTATTGGTAAAATATTAATGGAAGTTAAAATATGAGAGTGAATTTTTAAATGGATAAGTAAGTTAAAACAAATTAAATAATTAAATAGTGTGACATTATTTGATTAACGAATTTAATAATATTTTAGTAATTCTAGGTAACATTATTGATAATTTATTAGCTTTATCGATTCGCTTATATTTACATTCTCTAATTAATATAGATAGTTGATTTTGAGTGTCATCGAAAACTTTATTTAATGGTCACTAATCTTTGTTTTCTTTCAAAGTTAATTAATCAATAATTGATCATTGCTTCCATAAAATTTTACATTTTAAAACTTTAAAAACTTCAATTTAATAGAAATTTTTTCAAAAATAAAAATAAATTGTACTTGACCCCCGTGTGTTTCGATATAGTACTGTTGACGATATGATAAATGCTTAATTTATTACTTTTATTTTTTTCCTCACTATTACACTTCGATTACAATATTAAAATAAATAAAAATAAAAATAAAAACTTTGTTTTGCATCCCAACCACCAATAATTATATTATAAAATTATATATTTTACTCTCTCTGATGATTGATATTTTCTATAAGTAATTCTGTGTGAGGTCCTTATAATTAATAAGGATAGAGCTGTGCTAAATAGAGGTGTTTCTCATATATATTATATACATTAATTATTAGACTACCCTTTTTTTTTTTTTTTTATAGTTTGTCAAAGATTTTATTGTACTAATTTTCGCATATGAGATATACATTTCGTGTATGGATATTTTTATATGTATTGGGCAGCTATGTGTTTACGCATAACTGAATATACACTAAAATAAATAAATTATTAAAGTAAAACAAAGTTTATGACCGTTGAATATATTTACATGAATAATAATCAGAAAAAGATGAAAGACTGTCAAATGACATCTCAACTAGGTTGGCACATCCAAAAGTAGCCTCACCAAATTATAAAAAAAAATAAAAATAAAAAAAATAAAAAAAAAATCAAATCAAATCAAAGTTAACCATAGTTGCAAAACTAAAACAAGACTGAAACAGACTAAACAAGCAAGACTTAAAGAGCCTAAAAACACAACACTCCAAAAACCTTAAGAAGGACACAAAATCCCAACAATGCAGATCATCCTGAAAAGAAAAACAATAAACCCAAAAACAAAACTTAACAGAAACGAAAAGTCCGACCGCTCCATAAATCATCAGAATGCGCAATACCATAAAAATCTGGTAACCCATCCCACCATTGATCGGCTGAAGCATGCACACAAAGTTCTTCTCGCTGTAAATATAAGTGACTTTATGAGGAACATTAGAGAGGAAAAAAAGACAATTAGATCATCGAGCCTAATACCTCCACGGAACCTCAGATGAAAAGTTTTGTAAAAGATGAACAATAGCAAAAGAATCACATTCTATCCAAATAGGAATCTAAGCCATCTCACGAGCTTTCTCAATAGCAAACATAACAGCTAGGAGTTCTGCTTCAAAAGCCAAGACAATCTCAAAATTGAGCATAAGATAACCCTTAATCGAGCCCTTAGTGGATTGAAAAACCCCACCACCACCTCAAGGACTAGGAGCCCCATTAGTTGCACCATCAATATTAACTTTGATCCAATTCCTAGAAGGAATGAACCAAAAAAATTCCCCAATCATAGGAGCCTTGGTTGGTTTCAACCGAACTCCAAGTTTTTTAAGCAAAATCAGGTCTGAAATAGAATTAGACATATGGCCATGAATAAAACCATTCGCCTCTCAAATGGAACGACCAATCATCACAAGAACTTTTCTTAAAGGAATAACCACATCAAAGTGAAAGGCTTGATTGCAAACATACCATAAAACATTAAATCCCGTAACAATAGCAAAATGCCAGAGACCAAAAACTTAATTGCTTATTGACCCCTTTAAAGCCGCCAGATACATCCCCAAACAAGAATTGGTAACATCCATCTTCTGCTCAAACCCAGAAGAAATAAAGTCCTAAACGACAATGACAAAATGATAGGAAATAAATAAATGAGTAAAAGTCTCCTCATGTTGTTTGCAAATCAGACACCGAGAAAGAAGATTGAAACCTTGGTGCTTGAAACCTCATCAACAGGTAAACGCCTCAAAAAAGACGCCAACAAAACAATGAACAATAAGGAGGAATGTAACTACACCAGAGGTTTTTGGGCCAATCATAAGAAGAAGATATATAACCAAATTACTATATAGAAGCTTACAAGAAATGTCACCTGAGTATGAAAACATCCAAACAAGTCTATCATCCGCTTGTAAATCAACTGGAAAGAAAGACATAATACCTACAAAAGCTAGAAAGTCCATCCTAATGAAATTAGGAACCATAATATCACCAAAAGAAGAGGAGATACTAGAAATACATATGTCTGGATCCCAAACTATGTTCTTTAAATTAATTAGCTCAACCAAAGGGCGTCCCATCCAGTTATTAGTCCAAAACTTGACCTCAAAGTCACGACCAGGAATCCAACAACACTCAGCCCATAAACGATCACAAAGATTTCAGATAGGAGGCCAAATAGAAGAGGCTGCATAGTAGAGCTTATTTTGTTTACCTCTGTAATGGTTTTGTAAGAATTTGAAAATAGGAGTATTGCTTGTCAGAAACTTCCAAGCCAGCTTACCAAGCAAAGTATCATTAAAAATAGACAAATTCTTAAGCTCCAAACCACCCGAAGCTCAAGAAGTACAATAGGAAGACCATGAAATTGAAACTGATTTCTTCAAAAGAGTAGAACTAGTCCAAAAATAATTTCTAATAGAATGACTTAGCTCCTTAAGAAGACCCTTAGGCCAGCGGTAAACAGAAATGACATGAACAAAAGCTGAAGTAATAACTGAGTTGATGAGACAGTGTCTCCCAGCATACGAAAGCAACTTTTCCTTCCAAGACTCGAAATGAGAAATAATACGATCTGCTAAAGGCCGAAGGAGAGGCACGGTAGAAGCACCTTTGAAAAAAAGAACACCAATATAAGAAAAAGGAAGAGTACCTCTTCTCATACCCAAAATCAACATTAAAGTATATTAACGAGCAGCAGTAACACCGGAACCAAAAATGATATGCGATTTGTCCCAGTTAATATCCTAACCAGAAAGAAAACTATAAAAGTGCAAACTCGAAATAATTCTCTGAAAGTTGGCAGTAGTGCAACGTACAAAGAGAATAGTATCATCAGCATAAAAGAAAGTGCAAATGAGCCATATACTAACGAGTAGAAAGCATAGGAACAAAAGTACCCTCATCCACTATGATTAAAATGTAATGACTTAAAAAATCACTCACAATACAAAAAACCAAAGGAGAAAGAGGGTCACCTTGTCGAACCCCTCTAGAGCAGGGAAAATAACCCACATGAAACTCATTCAAAAGGATAGAAATTGTAGCTGATGTGAAAATGACTTTCAACCAAAGAATCCAAGCATTCGAAAAGCCAAAAGCTGAAAAAACAGCAAAAATAAAATTCAAATCCATGGTGTGAAAATCTTTACAGATTTCTATTTTCATAGCTAGATTTCCTCCAAAGCAGCGGCGATCTAGCAAATTAACACAATCAGAGGCAACTGTTGTACACTTTTCAATATGATTTACATGAATAATAATAATAATAATAATAAAGTCGATCTTATATATATATATATAATTTTGCTATAAACCCTGAAGTCGGGGTTTATAGCGTCCTCAATGGGTCAAAATTTCAGTGGGGAAGTCAAAATTGCAAAAAATATGCAATTATGAAACTCACCCACGTGCGAGGCACATGGTCCCCCCCCCCCCCCCGTCTTCTCTTTTCTTCCTCGGAGCTCTTCTCCCCTGCCTCCCCTAGCCCCCAGAAAATGAAAATC
>QANX01007829.1:5363-39549 GCA_003254975.1 Ochetophila trinervis
TTGGGTCAAAATGAAGTCCTAAACCCGTCTAGTATGTATTATTATATTTTTTATATATACATTTATATTTATATTTTATATATTTTTAAATTAAATATATATTTACTATTATTTATGCTATATGTATTATATTTATATAATATATTCATATAAAATATGTATCTTTTGTGTTAAAATTAAAAAAAAAATAGTTTTTATTTATTTTTAAATAGAAAACGAGAAATTTTCTCATCTGCTACATTAAGAAAAGAAAAGAAAAAGTATATTTTAAAGGGCAAGCGGGGTAGGAGGAGGCCACCCGCCCCTGCCCAATCCCATTGCCATCTCTACCAGTTAGAGCTCAACTCATATGCTATATGTCATAATTGTTCATTTTTACCTAGATAGGGTATGTTCGGGTGAAACACTCATTTTATGTTAATATTCTATGCTGATTGGAATGTATGTCAGATTGTGAAAGTCATCTTCTGAAATAGTGAGGTCAATTAACGTGCACCACACTGCTTGCTTCTTTAATACAATAATTTTAGGCATTGTACGATTGCAAACCAGTATTCTGTTTTACTAATCTAATTTTCATTCATAAAATTGACTATTCCTGTTGAAAGAGAGCAGGACTGATTTAGCATTTTTTTATTTTTATTTGTTTGTAAAATGCCATTTTCCATGCTTTTTATACATATATTAATGGAGTTTCAATTTTGTATTTAACCTATTCTTCCTTGCAATATTATACGTAGGGCACGCAAACAAGTTGTTTTGCTTTTTTCTTATTATATATTATTTTCTTGATTGAATGGTTATTTCTTTTCTTTTTGCTCATAATTGATTTGATTGACATCCTGATAAAATGAGTCTTTCTGCCCACAAATCCTCTCTGTAGAGGCTTTTTGTGTGTTTATTGGCATTTAATATTTTACCAAAAAAAAGAGTTTTTCTGCCTACAATTACACATTATTAACCTCCATTATTTTCTTGATTTATATGCATAAACATTGTAGTATCATATTTATTAAAATATAACCCTTCTTTTTTCTTTTTTTTTTTGTCAAAAAGTCATTTTGATGTTCATAAAGAAACATACATACTAGTTTTACATATCAATAATTAATCATATTTATCACCCCAAAAAAATGTCACTCAACAAACATAAGCTGTAAAGTAGGGGTGTGCATCGGTTACGATCCGATTTATTTTGGAAATAACCAATCCGATCTAATTAGTGATCGGTTTTTTATTTTCCAATCCGATCCGATCCGATCTATACATTAAATCCAATCCAATTAGTAATTGGATTGGATCGGTTTGGTTGATCGATTTCGCTTAAATTTTTATTTAATTTTTTTAGACTTTTCAAAATTTAATTTTTGAGCTTTTTTTACTTTGAATATTTGACATTTGAGCTATTTTTTGTACCAAAAATTTGTTGTACTTAAATTTTCTTTAAAAAATTATGTTTTTTTCAAAACCTAACACATAAAGTGCCCACTAAGTAATCCATAAAAAATTATATGTTTTTTCAAAACCTAACACATAAATAATTAAAAAAATAACATGACAAATAAACATATTAAACTAAAACAAAATTATTACACTAATACAATAATCGAGTAATCCAACTCTAAATTTAAGCTAATATAACAAAGCCTACATACTAATAATATTAAACTAATTTTCATATGTTTTGTTTAAAAAAAGAAAAAAAAGTGGTCGGTTTGGATTGGATCAGTTTTGGTCGGTTTTTAACACCCCGAACCAATCCAATCCGAACCGACCTTCGGTTTTTAATTTTTCATAACCGATCCAATCCAATTACACTAAAATAACCGATCCGATCAGGTTAGATTGGATTGGATCGGTTGTTTTAATCGGTTAGTCGGTTTTTTTGCACACTCCTACTGTAAAGAACAAAAAAATGTCAATCAACAAACAAAAGCTGTAAAAAACCAAAAAGATAAGTCTTCTATCATATATATTTTTTTATGCGATTCGATAGGAGGATTTAAATTAAAAAATTTCTTTCAAAAACTAAAGGCCTACCTTAGGATCACCTTAGTTATAGTGATTTATTGAATTATTTCATCATTTATTATAATAAATAATAAACAAAATAATAATAATAAGACAAAAGGATGAAGAGAATAAATTGATATCCTAACTTTCCTCCTTATATATTTGTTATTTATTTTAGAGTTAATTTTCACTGCAATATCTAATATTTTGTTTAAATTAAATTTAACATTTTAGATTTATGACAATACATATGCAGCCTTTGTAGGCAAAGTCAATTACCATTATATATTTGATATGAAATATATATTTTTTTTCAATAATAATTAAAGTAAAAATATAATAGTAATTACATATGTCAACATGGGTCGTATATGTATTGTTATAAATTTAAAAAGTTAAATTTGATTTAAGCCAAATTTTAAAGTGCTGTAGTTGAAATTAACTCTAAAATAATTAAAAGATATATAAGGAGGAAATTTAGGATATCAATTTATTTTCTTCATCATTTTGTATCATTATTATTATTTTGTTTATTCAATTTTTTATTATTAATATTTTTAAATCATAAATAAACAATAAAAATAAAAGACAAACAAGTTAAATATATTTTTTTAACTAATATGTTAACAAACCTCTTAAATTAATAAACATTTTTTTAATTGTTTTCCTTTAAATTGGGAGATAATTGTCAAATAAATTGTTTCTGTTTTCACCATATGCCAAATCGTCCAAGGCACGAGGATCATAACGAGTATTTTAGTGTAGTGGACTCGTGAATTAGTTGTGATCCATTTGGTGCATGTATAATACCTATCTGTCCAAAATGTTGTAAAGTAGAAATAATTATTCGTTATTCCAGAAGTATCAAGTTTTCTAAATACGTTTAGCAAAAACAAAAAAAAAAGTTTTCTTAATACATACATGTGGATTCGAGAGTACCTGTATTTTTTCCATGGCGTCATGCACCACAAAATTATATGATTTTGGGTCTTCCCTTCGAAGAATTACAGGGCATTCAGATTTCCAAGTCCCTCTCTAATAATAATAATAATAAACTCAAAATTATTTGACTTTGGATCTCCTTTGGGAAGAATTAGAGTACATTCAGACTTTTAAATCTCTATCTAAAAAAAAGAAAAATAATAATAATAATAATAAAAACTTCCCAAGTCTGCTCAGGCCCGTAGACCGGATTATGATAGGATTAGACTAATATAATCCAAAATCTGTTTTTAGTGCTAGAAGAAGATAGGACAATAAATCTCAGATTTCAAAATAGTTCTAAGCATCTCCAATGGTTCTTTCTATTTGAATTTATGTGGCAGAAAAAATAGAAGTCTTTCTGTTTATGTGGCACAATGTCTATTTAATAGACAATGTCTATTTAAAAATTATCTCCAGTGGTTGTGTTCAAAACAAACTAAAATAGATCTAAAAGTTAACCAAAATTAATAAAAATAAAAATAATTAATAAATTAGACTGTCTAACAGACCCTCTAGAAGTAGACAGTGTTCTAGACATCTTCTATTTTTTTTTTATACCACATCAGCTTAACAGACTATTTAGACAGAGCCATTGGAAAAGATTTTTAAATTAGACTGTCTATTTATCTTATGTGATAATAACTTTTGAAAAATAGAAAGAATCATTGGAAATGCTCTAATATGCCAGACTATTGTGACCCATGTTATGGCTAACGTTTCTCTTAATTTTTTTTTATCAAAAATCATATGCAAAACACACTCCATTTTTCTTCATTCCCTTGTTCCCTCTCCTCTCATGGATTAATAACAAACTGTTCTTTATGTTTGTAATGGAAAACCCACTTGTGTTGAAGTCTCAGCACCTACACTGCCATCGGAGTCACCGCCGTCCGGCAACTTATACCCTTTTTTTTCTCGTTGCCTCTCATTTCTTTCTTTCTTTACGAATATTTTTTTATACCGTTTTTCGTTGGGCAATTAAAAAATGAATAAAGATGATATACAATTTTATTTCTGTTTTGTTTTTTTGGTCAAATAAAGTTGGATTTCTTTAAGAAGAAGAAAATGTTACATCCTCAGCCATAAGAGAGAATTTTATTTCTGTTTGTTTGTCATTTGATGTGTGGACCAAAAAACAAGATAAATAATGGGAAAATATCTCAGATTCTTCGAGGTTTAACATTTTGTTTTGTTTTTTTCTTTTAAACAAAAAAATTGGCTACAACAAATTGAACAAATATATTTTTGGTTTATCATTAAATTAAATCTACAAGTATGGAGTTTAATATTAATACAAATTAGTCTCTAAGATTTTTAAAAATATTAAACTTAATTTTAATTTATATCTAGTTTCTCTATTATTATTTCTTTACGCGGTAATGTAAAAATAACAATATACCTTTTACCTTGTTTTAAATAATTGCACCATTTGGTTTTAAATTAAAAGAAAAATGTAACGTCAGAGCAGGGGAAAAGGAAAAAAATCCAAGTGCTTTCGAAATATTGGGAGTATCCCTTACGTGAGTACGGCTGCACATATGTGTCTCGTATATTTATGTATGATATATTCTCAATATTTCGAAAGTACTAAATTTTTATTTGAAAAAAGAGAATGATAGATATTAAAATTTTATTTTTTATATTAATTTTAAAGTTTTTTAAATTTTATAGTTCAATTATCAATTTATTTTTTTATTAAAAATATGGAATAAACTAACGGTAAAAAAGTAATATGATATTATTTAAACGTTTATAAAAATAAATAAAAAAGATATTATTTAAACGTAAGAGAGGTACTTGATGAGTCAAATAGTTAAGAAGCTTTTACACCATGAGAATGATCAATGAGGACAACATGTTTATGCTAGTGTGGCTTGAAGAGATTATGGACCCATCAGCAAAAGGTGAATGCGACATGAAAAAAGGAAACTATTTTTGGGAGTAGCTTTGAAATGCGTAGAGGAAGACAATGATAAAAGACCTACCATGAGCCATGTTCTTGAGACGCTTTTACACTATGAACAATGACAATTAACCGAGGATACAATTGTAGCTCAAATAATTGATTGGGAAATTGGCTTGCGCGTTGCATCTTTACTATTTTTTTTCTGGCATTTTGCATTTTAAACTTGTTAAAACCTTACACTTTTAATACTTTTTACATTTTCTGGCAAAGAATTTAACAGAATTCCTATTTGCACGTGAGAGTAATTGATAAGTAATTGGTTTTTATTTTATATTTTTGCATTGTAAATTTTCTTATTGATTTGGAGAGAGTAGAATTACATGCACCCAAGTTTGTGTGAAAATGGGCCGTATTAGGGCTATTGGCCTGGTGAGCAATTAGGCTGGGATATGAAAATGTGAAACGAATTAGTAGGAATGACAATTTGCTCTCCCATCCTAATCTTCTTCAATTAAACAGAAAATCGAAATAGAGAAAAAAAAATGCAGAGACGAAGTTGATGATCTCCGCCCTAAACCCGCCCAGTCTGTATTATTATATTTTTTATATATACTTTCATTTAAAAATATATATATTTTGTGTTAAAAATTTTTTTTTTTTATTATAGAAAATAAGAAATTTTCCGTTCTGTCCCGCTTCATTAAAAATAAAATATAAAAAGTACAAAGGCAATGTATATTTTAGGGGGCAAGCAAGGTCGGGGGAGGCCACCTAGCCCCGCCACATCCCATTGCCATCTCTACCAGTTAGAGCTATTTTTGTCACACACCCATATATATATTAAAAGGTTTAGTTGTAAAGTTAATTTTTTTCACCAAAAATCTTGACTTAGCTTAATTCATATGCTATATGTCATAATTGTTCCTTTTTACCCAGATAGGGCATGGTCGGGTAAAACACTCATTTTATATTAATATTCTATGCTGATTGGAATGTATACCAGATTGTAGAAGTCATTTTTTGAAATAGTCAAGTCAATTAGGGCTCGTTTGGTACGTTGTATTGTATTGTATTTGATTGTATTGTATTGTGTTGTAATGTATTGTATTGTGTTGTAATGTATTTGGTGTAAAATTGTATTAAATTGATGTTTGGTATATTTTTGTATTGTATTGGATTATTTTTTTAAAATTAAAAAAATTTAACTTTAACTTTTATTAAAAGCTTTTAAATTTATATTTTTAACTTTTATTAAAGCTTTTAATTTTTAACTTTTTAATTCCAATTGTTTTAAAAGTTTTGATTTTTAATATTCAAATGTTTAATACAATTTGTACTCCTTACTGCTACTTTGATATATAGAAAACAAATAACAAATATTAGAATTTAGAAGAGTATTTGCTTTTCATAACAAAGTTTACAACATCAAAAATTTAACAATATTCATAACAATTATCATTAGTGACAACACTGAATATCTATAACAAAAGTTCACAATATTCATAATAAAGTTCACAAATAGAAAGATTTAAAGAAAATATCAAAGTAGTCCTCCAAACTTGGCAGCTTCATATTTAATTCATGAACTTCTCATCACCATCAGCAATATGTTCCGAAGACAGGGTTGGGAAAAAGAAGGGTAAAAGACAACATAAACTACTTCAGGACAGCACGTGGGCTGCCTTTTGTGAGGCTGCGTTTAAACATTCTGAGCTAGAATTAGAAGAAGTTTACTTTGCCAAGGGATGCAATTGCTCAAAAAAGTTGAAATTTCTGAAATGCTGGATGAAGCAGGTTAAGAAATCTAGCTGCAATAACCCAATTTTTGAGGAAAACTCAAAGCCACATCCCGATATTCCAAAGGAAATAGATGGCATATTAGCGAAGCTGCACCAAGAAAATGAGCAGTCAATTTCTTCATCTGCTTCGGCTGGAGAGAATTTCCCGACTGAGGATTCTAGGATACATGATGAATCTGCTGCTGAATTTCATGCAGAGAATTCAGAAGCTTTTCTCAGTAATTTATCCAGTAAGATAATACAAGGACTTGAATCTGAAGGACTAGACTTGAGGGCTTTTGCTCAGCTACTTGTTAGTTCATCTATATATTGGCTAAGTAGAAAATTTGCAATTGAAACCAATTCAGAGACTCAAACTTCTGGTAAACCTAAAGATACTGGAGGCTTTTTTACTTCTGAATTGTCTAAGCTCTTACTTAGTGATCCCAAGGACTTGATTGCAAAGAACAAAAGTAACAATGCATCCTTTCAGGCACCTGACCCAGGTTCTGCTTCAGAAAAAATAGTTAGAGAGTATCCTTTTTCATTTCCTGCTATTTATGTCAATACTGTGTTCCAATTTGGCTATCTTATATATTTGTATACCATGCACTAGTTTAATTATTAGTCATATAATGTGAATTTTGGTTCAATTTCTTCTACATTTTCCTTTATATGCACAAAGATATGAATTACAGATTTTTTTCCGAATGGAAATACTACATGAGGCTGGAGAGTATATTTTAAATGTGTTTAATTTTAATTTAATTTGATAGATGAAGATATTTGAAAGAGTAATCAGATAAGGGTAAGAATGAATTGAATTGAAGGAGATATAGATGGAATGAATTTGTGTGGATTAATATAAATAATAATAAAGAGCCAAAAAGAAGAGTAAAAGGCAGAGGCAGAGATTGAATGGAAAAAAGAAAAAGAAAAAGCAAGAGGCAGAGGCAGAGGCAGACAAAGTGCACTGTCTCGTCTGATAGCAGGATTTGGCAAGCATTAACTAAATTTCCATGGCTTTTTTGTTTGGTCCTCCATACTTTTATTTTTCATTTTCATTAGCATGATATCATTATGCATCTCAGTTGCGTTCACAGTGCTTGTGGATGTTCCTAAGCAGGATTAATATTAAACATGACATTCATGTTACATCCGCACAGCTATAGCATGAAGTTTTTCTTTGAAATTTGCAATTCAATTCTTAAAAAATATGGACTGGTTTGTGTTTTCACTAATTATTTCCTTTTTCCTTCAAAGCAAAAAAATCAGATCTGATAAATGCAGAAAAACAAGCAAGATTAATACTAAAATTATTGAAACCCCAATTCCTAAAGACATGCATTTTGAAATTATATGGAAACCAATTCGTAAAGACATGCATACATTCAAAAGCAGGGACAACAAACAAAACAAATACATTCAAAATCAGGAATCCAAGCATAACAAAGATGAATACTTGCACAAACTGTTATTGAAGAAGCTAACCCCAAAAATGCAAAAAAACAATATGAAATCCAGTCAAACTTCGAGCCAAAATCAAGTCTAATTAAAGGCGAAAACAAACTGACCCAACATCTTCCAAATCAAAAAAAAAATATCAAAGCTAGTCTCAAATGATAAGCAAAACAGAAAGCCTCAAACGAATAGCAAAACAGAGAAAAAAAAAATGAAAAAAAAATTGCAAGAATGTCTCACAATGGGTATCTTTGCCCAAAGAAGAAGAAGAAGAAAGATCCATGGAGAAAAAATGGAAAATCTGGATACATACCTGAAGCAGAGTATCTTCGGCGTTTGAAAAATGGAAGACGAAGTGCGTGACTTGTATAACCTAATACAAGCAAGTTTAATGAAGAGCAAAACAAAAAGCCTCAAACGAAGAGCAAAACAGAGAAAACAAAATGAAAAAAAAATTGCAAGAATGTCTCACAATGGGTATCTTTGCCCAAAGAAGAAGAAGAAAGATCCATGGAGAAAAAATGGAAAATCTGGATACATACCTGAAGCAGAGTATCTTCGGCGTTTGAAAAATGGAAGACGAAGTGCGTGAGTTGTATAACCTAATACAAGCAAGTTTTGGTGTATTAGTAATACACCAAAAGTTGTATTAAAAATCTTAAAATGTATTATATAATACAATACATTACTTTTACCAAACACAGGATAAGAAAATAATACTTTACTATACATTCTTATACAAGGTGCCAAACAGTCAATTAACGTGCTCCATACTGCTTTTTTTTTTTTGTTGGTAAAATGCCATTTTCCATGCTTTTTACACATATATTAATGGAGTTTCAATTTTTTATTTAACCTATTATACGTACGGCAAGCAGACAAGTTATTTTGTTTTTTCCTTATTATATATTATTTTCTTGTTTTAATGGTTTTTTTTTGCTTATAATTGATTTGACTGACTTTTTGATGAAATGAATCTTTCTGCCCCCAAACTCTCCCCCGTAGAGGTTTTTGTGCATTTAATGACATTTGATATTTACCAAAAAAATAGTTTTTCTGCTCACAATTACACATTATTAACCTCTATTATTTTCTTGATTTGAATGCATAAACATTCACCGCTAGGAATATGGGCTACAGTGACAATGACATTTTGTAACTGAAAATTATTTTTTCGTCGCTAAATCTATTTAGTTATATAAAATACGTCGTAATAGCTCCGTAACAATAAGTGCATTACTGAAAGTCTCTAGCCACGAAAAAAATGTTGATTCGTGACTGAAGGTCAAATCCATAATTTTGGTCACTTTTGTAACTAAATGTGTCACATTCAGTCACGAAATATATTTGTAACTGAAATTCAAAATAATCGTCACTGGAACTATTGATTTCGTGGCTGAAGTATATGAATCAGTTACGAATAATGTCGTGTCTATTTCATGAATAGGCACGACATATTCTTCGTGACTAATTCCAATTGTTTTAGTCACGATATTTTGTCTCGTGACTAAATTGCACTCAAATTAGACACGAAAATATTCGTGCCTAATTGTACACTATATTAGCCACGATAAAACATTTTCGTTACTGAATTTGTACTTTTTAGTCACAATGTGGTTTCTTTTAATTAAATCATATTCATTAGCCACGAAAAATTTCGTTACAAATTGTAAATTTTAGTAATCACGAAAGAATTTTTCATAATAGATTGAAAATTTTTTTGTCACGACACAATGTACGTAACTAAAACCAGTTTAATTTTCCACAAACTATTTTATGTTTCGTGGCTATTTATATTAGCCACGGAGTTTATACATAACTGTTGCAAATGGCTGTGTTACAAGTCCCATATTAATTAGTTACTCAAATATAGATAGTTTTTAGAGTAAAGTGCTGAATAAAACATATATTAGTTCCATATCACATCCACAACCAGCCAGCCACAGTATTATACCATCCACAAAATATCAAAACAAATACCAAACGAAACCAATTTACAAAGAAAATTAAAAAACAATTTTCTTATAATTAACTGTCCCAAAATATTATACTATCCACAAACTATCAAAAGACTAAAGTTTATAATATATCTATCAGTTTCTCAAAGCTAATCACATCACGTGCAAGTTAAGATGTTAGCACTTAACATCTTCAAAATATTATACTATCCACAAAATATCAAAAGACTAAAGTTTCAGCATTGCTAATTCAGTTTCTCAAAACTATTCACATCATGTGCAAGTTAAGATGTTAGCACTTAACATCTTTAAAAAATATATATTAACTTAGTAACCTTCCAACTAATATTTACTACCATCTCAAAAGTAAGGCATCAATGCTTGCATACCACATTCATTCGGAGTCCAAACTATGAGAACCTGCCCATCAGTCAAGCAGAAACATCCAACACATTTTCAGATACATATATACGTTATGTAAGGCTCATTAACACAACTTCATAAACATCTACTTGATTATTCACAAGTACCTTCATCACTAGGAGTTGTCTCAGTGGGCATATTACGCTCAAAGGAGTCCATTCGCAGCTGCATTTCCCTTATGTAAGTCATGTAATTGGTATGGTGATCCTCGTACAATTTCAGCCTTTGTTTAAGTTCTTCGTTTTTCATCTCAACGCCGGCAACTTTTTCCACTGCTGCCTCCTCTCTCTTTCGTGCCTCTTCATCTTCTCTTAAAGTGTTTTGAACCCTCCACGCTTTAGATCTTCGGAGCTTCGCACTTTCACCTAATCCACATACGTAGCCAGATTTGCTCGGCAAAACTATATCAAATAGGTCATCCTCCCCCACTTCATTGTCGGGTTCCTCCTATGTCTCATCCTCCAACTCAAGTACCTTATCCTAAAAAACAAATACATAAACTTCTTCGTTTATGTGGTGCTCGATAAATATTAAAGCTGAAAAACAATTATAAGGCATCCCTGGTTACAAAAAAAAAAATGTTATTATTTTAACATCCATCGAAATGTAGACTTGCATAAACTTCTTTCGATGCGTCATCTACCCATTTGTTCTTTTTCTTGCTTAAATGCATCTCTTCCCAAAGTCATTTTCTCCCAAGCAACTGTCCATTTTCACCATCTCCCTACAATGTAAAGTGTTTATTCGAAATGAACACATATGGTATGCTTTTACTTTCAACACACAGGAATCACATTTAGCAGCCTAATCTTATTCACTAAAGGATTAAAAATCTTACCAAATCATACTAAATCCGAGCGAATGACTTCGTTCCTCCACAGTGATTAATCTTTCTTGTTGCACGATTTCTCTTATTGATTGCGCTCCTTGTCTATGTTTTTGTAATTATAACACAAAGCAATATGAGAATACTTTCATATTTACATGCCAATCCACATAAATGTTTCACACACAGTAGTTTAACAATGAAAAAAATGCAATCTTTCACAGCATTGGGTCCATCTACCAATTTGTATCCCCAATTTTTTGTTAAAACAAATTAACTTGACTTACATTGCAAATCAGTCTTACATATGGCATCCAAGTTTCTATTAAAGGTAAAAAAAAAAAAAAAAAACTGCAAAACATTAATTTTATCATCCAAGCTTAGTACATATTACAAACCTCTGCATTATAAAACCATTATCATCCAAACTTTTGGACATCTTACAAATGTCAACAGAAAATACCAAATGCACGCCAATAACACATTATTTTCAATTTCTGTTAGCAAATAACATATTTGTGATTAACTAAAAGTAGTCATCTTCATTCCCTATCTTTCTATTTAGTTCAATCATAATTTAAGATGATAAATTGATCCTCAAAGAATATCCAAGTATGAATATGATGCTACAACCAATTCAGCAATAAAAAATCAGACACTATGGAAGTTTATAAATTACTTGAAACTTTTCAGAAGTAAATCGTGCCACTATTGCAGTCCAATCATCTGCTTTTACCTTCGGTGGAGGGTTGGCCAACGCTTACTCCTTGTTTGGGAATTTTTTATAGTGGTCGTACAAACGGTGGTGGTAGGATCTGAATAGACGCTGCAACTCCGCAATTATTGCTTCATTTATATGATTGCCATCTTCAAAAATGAACGTCCGCTGTATAAAAAAATTGCACATACCAATTAAGTCAACATGTAAACTTAATTTCAGCTATCAACTGGTGAATATTACAAAATATATTGACTGATTTATAAACTATAAGTGGCTGAATTTAGTTACATGCCAATACAAACTTACTTTGAGATGCCCGATCATAGGTTCAACACAGGTCTTGTAATCGATGTCCTTCCACCTATCAACATGTGTCGGTGGAATGTTTCTCACCAAAATCCCTATTTCAATGCTCAATTTCTGAGCATTTGGTCTTACTGCTCTCATAATGTGTTGTGGAATCTTGACATGTAATGTGTTATTACCAGGAGCCTTAGGACCCGGAATTAATAGGGACAACATTAGAAATGGTTCCTTCATGCATTTCCATGGTGGAAAATTATAGGCAACTAGAATGACGGACCACATGCTATAGGAAACACGATTGTTATCGAAAGGATTAAAATAATCACTTGATAGATCAAGCCTTACATTTCGAGGGTCACTAGCAAATAAAAGATATTGGTGATCAAATTGCTTCCAAGCTTGGGAGTTGGCCGGATGCCCCAAGACTCCATCCTTAATCAGGTTCTCTTTGTGCCAACGCATATCAACCGCTATTTTAGTTGATATGAACAATCGTTGCAGCCGGGGTTTCACAAGGAAATAACGTAACACCTTGTAGGGGATAGGCCATTTTGATATGTCATTTGGAGGCTTAAACCTAGACACACCACATGTTGGACACACTTCAGCTGACTTAAGTTCATTCCAAAACAATACACAGTCATTCTTACACACATGTATCTTAATATAGTTCAATCCCAAATTTCGTATGGTTTTCTTGGCATCGCTATATGAAGTAGGGACATGTGCACCAGATGGAAGAATGTCTTTAAGGAATTCAAGTAACATGTCAAAAGACTTATTTGTCCAATTTTTTATAAGTTTTAGATGCAATAGTTTAACTATGAAAGATAAGGTAGATACCTTCAGACAACCTTGATACAATGGTTGATTAGCTTCCTTAAATAACTTGGCGAATGTATTTGACTGACAATTATAATCCATATGTGAAGACCCACTATTGGTTTCACCAACCCAGTCATTAAAATATGAAGCGTTGTTTAGGTCATTTAGCATTTCCATTGTGCTATCATGATGACCTAAGTTCTCGCCATCCATAGCATGCAAATAGGCATCATCATCACCAAAACCATCATCATCATCACTACGGACGCCTTCCTCTTCATGAAATATCCAAGGATCATATGCCTTTACAATCCCATTAACAAAAAAATGATCCACAACTTCATCCGGGCTACGTTCAATCCAATTATTGCACTTATAACAAGGACAATGAATGATGGTTTCAGATTTTAAATGACTAAGAGCAAAAGAAATGAAGTCCTTAACTCTTTGTACATAAGATGGAAGAGACCTAGTTCGAAGTTGCAATCAACTTTTATCCATTTAAATGTCTAAAAGTGAACGAAATTCTTCAACCACACCAAAGGAAAATGAAATAAATGACCAAAATAAACAATATTACAAAACTATTTCAAAAACTCAGCACAAACAATGCATGGCATACCTGTGAGGATGCACAAACGTAGCTAAACACTTTTCCACTTCAACAGTACAATCTTAAACCTCGTGAATGCACACTGTCTTTCCTAAAAAAAATCAAAAGTAGTCCAAAAATCAGTTACAAATGATGCACCTAGCCACAGTAATATGGAACATAATTAGAACTATATTATTAGTTAGTGATTAAGTCAGTTAAACATTACTCTCCATAGGACAACCACACAATTAGAACCAAAAAAAATTATGCCAACCATACAACTATACAAGTAGAACAGGAAAAAATTAAAAAGAGAGTTCACTGTTTTATTAATAACTCAATAGATAGCAAACAGTTAACTCTTTTTTATTTCAATTTGATGCGCATCACCCTAAACCAAACAAAAATAATTGAAAAGAGAATACACTGTTTTATTAATAAGTCAATAGATATCAACAAACTAATACAAATGTATGTATCTTAATATAAGTATAAATCTCAAATGTCATAGGAACAAAACCAGTCAAAAGAAACTACACAATCACAAGCACATTCAAAAAACAACAAGAAACTATTTAGTATTGAGTATTGATATGACTATGTGAATATAGATTTGATTCTTTCCCTAGATATTCCTGTGATATAATTTATTTTGGTTAGGCTGTATGATATAAGTTAAAGGAGAGTCATGTGCATGTTTAACAAACATGCATGAACCAGCCAAAAATTGAAACAATTAAGCGAGAAAAATGTTTTACTACAAAATATGTTGTTTCATACATTCGATGTCATTGCAGGTTTAGCTAAATTTGGATTCTTTGAAGCAATATGGGCAGAAGTACACAATCCTTCCTATATGCTAATGGTTTTGATGTTATGGATGATCCACTTGAAGGCTTTGTAAGATAAAGATAGTCTAGTTTCCTCTTCAATTCAAATCACTTTTCTATGTAACTAGTATTAATAATCTAAATTTCTCTATAGGTTTAGTAAGTATAGTAAATGGTTGGAGAGCCCTTCTAATGGGAAGGTAGCAAAGTTCTTGTCTAAATGGTAATTGAACTTATTGTTCATAGTGTTTGAACTATAAAAATCATCACCTGAGTATAATGTTTAACAAAATATTTGTGTTTTAAGAAGAAGTTAATGGAGTGCATTGAAGCACAAGGGATATCAATACTATCCACAAACTGTTGGGTTCTCTCTCTCTCCCTAACTCAATTGTATGCTCACTCATATAAAAGCATATATTATGTGTACGGTTGGTCAAATTTGAGATGCTCTTCATCTCATAGAGAACTCAAAAGTGGAGAAGATGGACATGTAGGACCATAAAACAATGATTGACAATCCAAATGAAACTAGTTGCTGCCTCCTAGTGGCTTTTTAAAAACTGATCAGATAGCTACCTATGTGGTATCAAGATTCATAAAATACGTTTAACCCCCCTCCCCCTCCCCCCCCAANAAAAAAAAAAAAGAAAAAAAAGAAATGTGTTGCGTGCAGATAGAAAGACTTTCAATGTTTGTGCTCTTAAAGCCCTCTTATTGAGCGAGCTGGTGAGGTGAAGACTTAGACATTATAAAGACAAAAAGCATGTAGCTTGGGCTTGATATTGACTGTGTTTAGGCATGCATTTTAAGGGTCAATTTTGATCTTTCTTTGCTGTCTATCCTTATAATGTTTAAGTTTAGGCATGCATTATAAGGGTAAAATTTAAGGGTCACAATCACAATCTCATCAAACAAGGGATATCACATTAAACATATAACTTTTTGCAACCTCATCAATTTAATTTCCTCATCTTGTTAATGTATTTCAGTACATATGGATATATAAATGATGCAAAATTACAATGACCAGCAGCCAAATTAGTCATCTTAATACACGAGAACACTGCTGGTTTGGAACAAAATCATCCACACAAAATACACACACAAATTTCGAATTAAATACATACAAACTTAAAAAAAAAATAAACCATTCCCAACAATGGANAAAAAAAAAAAAAAAACTAAACCATGCCCAACAATGGAACCCTAAATCAAAGGGAGAACGTATATGAACAACTCAGCCTCATCAGTGTTGCATTCATGATGCATTGTAGAAAAGAAAGATAAAATTCAGTGAAAAAAATATTTTAAATAGTATAACACACATGAACAACCCACCTCTGCATTCAACGCACAAAGCACTGAAGTCCACCTTGAATGTGTTTGAGTGAAGCGGCGGCGAGTTCAAAGCCATATGGGAAACCAGGTTCTCAGGCTTCGTCGGGGATATGGGTTCGGCTGGCCGAGGCAGTAGGTAGGTGTTTAATGGCGCACCAATGTTCTTGCGTTAATCGGCAAAACCAAAACGCACAAGTATAAGGAAGGGTGTGAACAAAACCCAATCTAAAACGGTGTCATTTTAGGCAATTTACATTTATTTTTAATTATTTTTCAATTAAAAGACAATATTCTGTTACAAAATTAATTTTTGTGACTGTTTATATTACGAAGTTGACCAGTCAAACGCATACTATTAGTCATAAACACGAAAATTTTGTAACTATAGGTTTGAAATTTTTGGAGGGAAAATTTCTCTCCGAAAAATTGACCATTCAGTCATGAAAAAAAAATTACGATTTCGGATTTCGTAACTGAAAATATAAATTTTTAAAACAATCACGAAATTTTTTTTTTGAAGCTGAAAGGGTATCTTCAGTCACGAAAATGAATTTGTAGCAGCAATTTTTATTGCTGTAGCCCAAATTTTTTATAGTGATTGTAGTATCATATTTATTAAAATATAACCCTTGTTGTTTTTAATCAAAAAGACATTTTTAATGTTAATAAAGAAACATATTTACTAGTTTACGTAACCAGTAAATAAGCATATTTATCACCCCAAAAAAAAAATGTCAATCAACAAACATAAGCTGTAAAGAACCGAAAAGATGAGTCTTCTATCATTCATTCTTTTTTTTCTTTTCTTTTTTTTCTTTTTTTTTTTATCTGATTTGATAGGAGGATTTAAATTAAAAATTATTGTTTCAAAAAATAAAGGCTCACCTTAGGATCACCTCAGTTATACTGATTTATTGAATTATTTCATCATTAATTAAAAAAAATGAATAAACAAAATAATAATAATGATACAAAATGATGAAGACAATAAATTGATATCCGAATTATCCTCCTTATATATCTGTTATTTATTTTATTAGTATTTTTTAATCATTAAATAAACAATAAAATGAAAGGGCAAATAAATTAAATTAAAATTTTATTTGAACTAATATGTTAACAAACCTCTTAAATTAATTAATAAACACTTTTTTAATTGTTTTCCTTTAAATTGGGAGATAATTGTCAAATAAATTGTTTCTGTTTTCACCATTTTATTCGGAAATGGGAACTTAGAGTTGAGAGTGACATATGCCAAATCATCCAAGGCATGAGGATCATAACGAGTGTTTTAGTGTAGTGGACTCATGAATTAGTTGTGATCCATTTGGTGCATGTATAATACTTATCTGTCCAAAATGTTGTAAAGTAGAAATAAATATTCGGTATTCCAGAAGTATCAAGTTTTAAATACATACATGTGGATCCAAGAGTACCTGTATTTTTTTCCATGGCGTCATGCACCACAAAATTATTTGACTTTGGGTCTTCACTTGGAAGAATAACAGGTCATTCAGACTTCCAAGTCTCTCTCTGAAAAAAATAAAAAAATAATAATGATAATAATACTCAAAATTATTTGACTTTGGATCTCCGTTGAGAAAAATTACAGTACATTCGGAGCATTTTTAATAAAAGACGTAGATTGTTATATATATATATATATATATATATGACATAAATATAAATACTGTTTAAATATATATGGCATAAATATATATTTAATTTAAAAATTATTTTTTAATAATAATACATAAAAATATTATTTATAGTTATTAATTAATTATGTATTTTATTAAATATTTTTAGATTTTTACTAAATTAGATTTTTTGTTTTTAAAATATGTTTTTAAAAATTTGATAATGTCTAACAAAGCTTCTAGAAGTAAACATTCACATTGACAATGTCAAAGTTACGTTAGTTCGATATGCATTATAGACATCACCATTGAAGAATATACTTTCAAAACAATATCTATATATATTTATGTAACATATTAATTTTAACAATTTAGACATGCTCTCAAACTTCCAAATTTCTGTCCAAAAAATAATAATAATAATAAATTTCAAGTCTGCTAAGGCCCTGGAGACCTGATAATTAGGATAGAACTAGACTAATATAATCCCAAATCTGTGTTTAGTGCTAGAAGATGATAGGACAATAAATTCCAGATTTCAAAATAGTCCCTAATATGCGAGACTATTGTGACCCATGTCATGGCTAACGTTTCTCTGAAATTTTTTTACCAAAAATCATATGCAAAACACACTCCCTCTTGCTTCATTCCCTTGTTCCGTCTCCTCTCCTGGATTAATAACAAACTGTTATTTATGCTAGTAATGGAAAACCCACTTGAAGCTAAATCTTAAAAACCCACTTGTGTTGAAGTCTCAGCACCTACATTGTCGTCGGAGTCACCGCCGTCAGGCAACTTATACCCCTTTTCTTTCGTTGCCTCTCCTTTCTTTCTTTCTTTACTAATATTTTTTTATACCGTTTTTCGTTGGGCAATTAAAAAATGAATAGAGATGATGTACAATTTTATTTCTGTTTTTCTTTTTGGTCAAATAAAGTTGGATTTCATTAAGAAGAAGAAAAGGTTAGAGAATTTTATTTCTGTTTGTTTGTCATTTGATGTGTGGACCAAAAAACAAGATAAATAATGGGAAAATATCTCAGATTCTTCGAGGTTTAACATTTTGTTTTGTTATTTTCTTTTAAACAAAAAAATTGGCTACAACAAATTGAACAAATATATTTTTGGTTTATCATTAAATTAAATTTACGAGTATGGAGTTTAATATTAATACAAATTAGTCTCTAAGATTTTTAAAAATATTAAACTTAATCTTAACTTCTATCTAGTTTCTCTATTATTATTTCGTTACGCGGTAATGTAAAAATACCAATATACCTTTTACCTTGTTTTAAATAATTGCACCATTTGGTTTTTAATTAAAAGAAAAATGTAACGTCAGAGCATGGGGAAAAGGAAAAAATCCAAGTGCTTTCGAAATATTGGGAGTATCTCTTACGTGAGTACGGCTGCACATATGAGACATGTATGATATATTCTCAATATTTTGAAAGTATTAAATTTTTATTTGGAAAAAGAGAATGACAGATATTAATTTTTTTTTAATTTTATAGTTCAATTATCAATTTATTTTTTTATTAAAAAAATGGAATAAACTAACGGTAAAAAAGTAATATGATATTATTTAAACGTTTATAAAAATAAAAATAAAAGATATTATTTAAACTTAAGAGTGGTACTTGATATATTACTAAACTTCAGAATTTGTAAAGGATATTAACTCTAAATAATAATAATAGAATAATAATTTTATTATATAAAACTTAAAGTTAAAAAGTTATTATAGTTATTTGACAAAGTACTTATCTTATTCAAATCATTTTTTTTCTAATATAAAATATAATTCAATTCTACCATGCATGCTTTAAATAGAAGCTTCCTTTAACAAGGACTGGTACGTGGTTTTTTTTCTTTTTCTTTTTTTTTTTCTTTTTTTGTTTGAGAAAAGTAACTGTTAAAAACTTGATCGTGACCATTGAAATGGGAAGTGAAGAAAATTAATATGATCGCGGTTCGGATCTTTATGAATATTAATAGGATACATAATTTGGGCATTTCTCTCACGCAAGTCCCGACAATTGACTCAACATGACATTGATTCACCAAAGACAAGAAAGAAAGAAAAAAGGAAAATCAAAGTCAACATGACTTTGTATGGTCCGTCTTATCTTAATGACGTCTCCGTCTCTATAAATTCAGCATATACACGCTCTGTTTCTCCTGATTAAATTGGCGACCGAAACACATGGCTTGCCTGTTTATCTTCTTCCATGTCCTCTCTTTGCCAATTTCTTCTGCATTTTCGTCTTCAATGTCTGATACTCTGCGCGAGGGCGCGTCTCTCTCCGTTGAGAAACAAGACGACGTTTTAGTTTCCTCCAACGGTGTTTACTCTGCCGGTTTCCACTCTGTCGGCGAAAATGCTTATTGTTTTGCCATTTGGTTCAATTATCCTCTCTACACCTATCAAAACCACACCGCACGCACAGTGGTTTGGATGGCCAATCGCGACGAACCAGTCAGCGAAAAGCTCTCAAAACTCTCCCTCCAAAGAGATGGCGATCTCGTACTAACTGACGCCGGTCGGCTTGTTATTTGGGCCTCAAAGACTGTTTCAATATCATCTGCCTTCCTATACCTCCACGACACCGGTAACCTCGTACTTAAAAATCCCAACGGTGTCCTGTGGCAGAGCTTCGATTCGCCCACAGATACCCTTCTTCCACTGCAGCCGCTGACGAAATCCACAAGGCTTATCTCGTCGAGAAGCCAGAACAATTTCTCGACGGGTTTCTATATATTTCCTTCGGCGATAACAACCTCCTCAATCTCATCTTCGACAATTCTGAGGTTTCGAGTGTGTATTGGCCTCCTCCTTGGCTTCTGAGCTGGGAAGCTGGAAGGTCCACTTATAACAACAGTAGAATTGCCGTGCTGAATTCGCTGGGCNAGCTTGATTGCAAATACTCTAACATCCTCCCTTAATTCAAGCACTCTTTAACTAATCAAAACTAAGTATTTATACTCAGCTTTGACCGTAGATAAACAAACCTTGTTGTACCCAAAGCTTTAGTAAAAATATCAGCTGTTTGTTCCTCAGTTGGAACATATCTGATTTCCATGACTCGGTTTAGAACTTTATCTCGAACATAATGGATGTCTATCTCAACATGCTTAGTTCTCGAATGTAAAACCGGATTATAAGCCAATGCCACAGCTCCCAAGTTATCACACCATATAATCGGTGGTTGAAGAAGCAAGCCAAGTTCTTTAGTCAGCTCATTAGTTAAAAACTCAATAACAACATTATTATCTTGAGTGAGTTTAGAAATGCTTAGCAAATTCTTAGCTATTGTTGGTACAATTAGAATATCTTTTAGCATGATAGAATGACCAAAAGTATTCTTTAGAATTGTGTAACCAACACCAGTGATTGGTATGCCTAAGCCATTTCCAACAAGCAACTCACCCTTACCATTATAATCAGTATGCTGAAGTAATCCTGAGCTAGTTAAAGCAACATGATTTGTTGCACCGCTGTCGAGATACCAGCTAGGATCTCCCACTGGAACTAAAGTAATGTAGTTCGAGGGCAAAAATGCCGAACTTTGATACAAATCTCTAGGTCCATGAGTGTATTGAGAGGAAGAGACCATTGGTGGAACAGCTTGAGTATTAGAAGGATGAACGGGATCTATTGCTGGAAAAGCAGCAAACAAAGCTTGACTTGGATTACTTGGTCTGGCTGTTACGTTCGATTGACCAAAATGAGGGAATTGACCAAAACCAGCGGGTGTAGATCCCATATTAGAACCATTGAACCCAACCTGTGGACCAAAGTACTGACCATAGGATCCAAGATGCATCGGAGAAGACTGAGGCATGCCATATTGCCCATAACCAGAATACTGAACCATATTGGCCATAGGAGATTGAGAAAGAGCAGACCCTGGATTTTGTATTGGATTAACAGGATTTCCAAAACGAAAGTAACAAATCTTAGCGGTATGACCCAATTTCTTACAAATTTGACATTGAGGTCTGCCAAACTTTCCTCTTCCTCTACCATAAACTTTACTTTTGTCACTAGTAGCATTCTCCACATGTGATATATGAGATATAGAATTCTTATGATCGTGTTTGAGTGCATGAGTATTAGGACTACTAGCATGAAAACCACTATAGTTCACGGGAGAAGCCAACTGAACAGTGTTAAAAGCATGTTTAGAGTTAATATCCAGTGAAGTATTAACTGAATTCAGTGTGTCTCCATTACCAGCATACACACCATCCTTTGCACAATTACTTTGTCCACTCACATTATCAAACTCAGAAGTAGAACTCACAAGGTTCACAGAATTGTTAAAATGAGAACTCAGATCAACAACAGCAGATGTATTACTTGTCTCAAGTCTATGTTCATAATAGAGTAAATGCTGTTTTACCTCTTCAAGGCCAGGCAACACAGGTCGTGTTGTTAGATTTATGATGAGCATCTCGTATTCAGCTCCAAGACCTCCTAGAATGTATGAAACAAGGTCTTCTTCACTAACAAATCCACCTCCTGCGATTAGTTGATCAGCTATGTTTTTCATCTTCAAGTAATAGTTTGAGATGCTCATAGAACCTTTCCTGGTATTCTGAAGTTGAATCCTCATTTGTAGTAGGTTCATTTTGGACTTGGAAGCAAAATTAAGCTCAAGTACTCGCCATATACGCCTGGACGTTTTTAATCCAATAACCAGTCCAGCAATTGACCTAGATATAGCTGCTACAATCCAACAGAGAAGAAGTTGATCTTGTAGGATCCAAATTTGTTGCTCGGATGAAAATCCTTTCAGAATTTCTTCATCGACTTCACAAGTTAGGGTTGTTATGTCCTCCATAAACAGAGGCTCTTCCTTAAGCACATACTTATCCAATTTGTGTCCTCGGAGTAGAGCAAGAACTTGTGTTTTCCAAATTAAAAAGTTTCCAGAATCTAATTGCAGAATCGAACTCGGAAATGGCGAAGTTGTAATCAAATTCTTGCTTACCAGATCCATGACTGGTTGAGAGATTATTGAACCAGTGTTTTGTGTTTCTGGAGCTTGATGATTACTCGGTAATTCACTCGCCATTGTTGAAGTTGCTAAGGCTCTGATACCATGTGATGATCCAAGATGCGGAAATAACCTTGAATTCTAAGAACAAGAATATAAGAAACTAAAGAGAAAGGAAACAGAGAGAAACAGAGAATAAAAGAAATGATGATTTTATTAACATAACCTTGATACCGTACAACTCAAGTTAACACACTTATATATAGTGTTTAACGTAAAGGCTATTACAGTAATTAATCAAAAAAAAAACTAAAGCTTTAACAGCTACACAATTAGTTATAACAGCTGTGATTAGTTATAACTGCTGTTTCATTATGTGGCATGCTTATCTGGCATGCGAGTCTATTCTGACTCTTAGACTAAAAGAATAAGCTTGATTGCAAATACTCTAACACTTCCTATACCTCCACGACACCGGTAACCTCGTACTTAAAAATCCCAACGGTGTCCTGTGGCAGAGCTTCGATTCCCCCACAGATACCCTTCTTCCACTGCAGCCGCTGACGAAATCCACAAGGCTTATCTCGTCGAGAAGCCAGAGCAATTTCTCGACGGGTTTCTATATATTTTCCTTCGGCGATAACAACCTCCTCAATCTCATCTTCGACAATTCTGAGGTTTCGAGTGTGTATTGGCCTCCTCCTTGGCTTCTGAGCTGGGAAGCTGGAAGGTCCACTTATAACAACAGTAGAATTGCCGTGCTGAATTCGCTGGGCAATTTCAGTTCGTCTGACGATTTGACATTTTTATCGACGGATTACGGTCCAATTAGTATAAAGAGAAGATTAAGGATTGATTGCGACGGTAATATCTGACTGTACAGTCGGAAAAATACAAAAGAAGAATGGTATGTTTCATGGCAGGCCATTTCGGATCCATGTAAGATTAACGGCATTTGCGGGGTCAACGGCCTGTGTACCTACGATCCCAGTTATGGAAGAAGATCATGCTCTTGTCTACCAGGATACAAGGCCAAAGATCGTACTGATTGGACCAAAGGATGCGAACCAGACTTCAGTCCCTCCCACAGCACAAACGACTCTAAATTCATCAGGCTTTTCAGCGTTGAGTTCTACGGCTACGATTATGGCTTCTTCACCAATCGTACACTCACTGAATGTCAAGATTTATGCTTGAGTTTGAGCAACTGCAAAGGCTTCCAGTACTCGTATTTCAATACGGGCATCATCAACTGCTATCCAAAGACGTTGCTGCTTAATGGATACAGAACTCCGAGCTTCTTCGGTGACCTATATCTGAGGCTACCCAAATCCTACTACCTTCCTGGTGATCAGTACAAAACCCTTGAAGAATTCAGTTTAGAATGCTCCGACCAAGCCATACAGGAGCTTAACAGGACGTATTCAAAAAGTCATGAGAATCATTCGGTCAAACTTTTGCTCTGGTTCGTCACAGGGATGGGAGGATTCGAGCTCGTTTGTTTTGTTTCCGTGTGTTCCTTTCTGTTTGTCAGAAACCAGGGAGAGGCAGGGGACGACGAGCATATAAGAGGCTACCTTCTCGCGGCGACCGGGTTCAAAAGGTACAGCTTTCGCGAGCTTAAAAAAGTCACTCGAGGCTTCAAAGAAGAGATTGGAAAGGGCTCTGGAGGAACCGTCTACAGAGGAGTACTGCCGGATGATCGCGTTGCGGCAGTGAAGTGGCTCAATCACGAAGCTAGCCAAGGAGAAGCCGAATTTCTGGCTGAAGTCAACACCATCAGGAGGCTAAACCATATGCACTTGATGGAGATGTGGGGTTACTGCGCAGAGGGAAAGCACAGGCTTTTGGTGTACCAGTACTTGGAGCGTGGGTCATTGAAGCACAATTTGTCTTCTAATGTGCTCGATTTCGAAAAGAGGTTTGAAATTGCTGTCGGAACTGCCAAAGGCCTCGCTTATTTGCACGAGGAATGCTTGGAGTGGATTTTACACTGCGATGTGAAGCCTCAGAACATACTCTTGGACTCTCATTTTAATCCAAAAGTTGCAGATTTTGGGCTGTCTAAGCTTCTAAAAAGAGGAGAGCTGGACAACAATTCAAAGTTCTCGAGAATTCGAGGAACGAGAGGGTATATGGCTCCAGAGTGGATTTCGAACCAGCCCATCACGTCCAAAGTGGACGTCTACAGCTATGGGATTGTTGTGCTGGAGATGCTGACTGGGAAAAGCCCAACAAAGGATGTTGAAGGTATAAATGAAACAGGGGAGGCGGAGAATAAGAGATTGGTGAGCTGGGTGAGGGAGAACGTCAATACGAAGGGAATTAGTTCTTCAGATCAAACGGCATCGGTGCTGGAAAAGATTGTGGATTCTACGATGGAGGGAGAATATGACGCTGATAAGATGGAAAAGCTGTTAAGGGTAGCTATGAAATGCGTGGAGGAAGAGAGAGGAGCAAGGCCCACAATGAGTCAAGTCGTTGAGATGCTTCAAGATCATAATTAGACCATATATGCATTTATTTCCGCCTTCCTACTTTGTCTAATATATTAACGTCGTCTTACTATTTAGCATGCAAGGTAAATGGTGTTTTTCGATTCTGTTCTTCTAGCAAAAGATAATATATATTTATATATATATTGAAATTTTGAATAGGAATTATGTCTGTGGTACAATAACTTTGTGATGGCCTTAATTAATAATCCTCCGTTACCCTGCATAGTGTTTTCTCTGTTTGATACGGTGAATGAATGCAGTTTCAATTTATGTTATTATTATTATTTTTGTAAAAAAAATTTATTTCTAAGAAGTAAATTTAAAAATGCATGCTTCGAAGCATTAAAATATTTATTAAACCGCTTAAAATACATGCCAATTTTTATTATTAATTTTTAATCAATCCTTGCTCTGATTGAAATTTCTTTTCTCTCAATTAATTAAGTGTTGAATAAAAATAAAAATAAAATGTTTGCATTTTCACTTCAACTCCTGTTATATGATTAACATATACAAGACAAATTCGTTAAATGGAATCTGGTATCATATTGGCATCCCATTGATAACCTATTTTTAATTTGGGTGTTCCGTTGATAACATATTAATTAAATAAGTCCGCTCCTTGTTAAAGAAATGATCATAAGTCTTGAGTTTGTAATCTTAAAAAGAAAATATCGTAGACTCGATATGAAAGTCATGAAATATTCTTCAACCAGTTAGCAAAAAAAAAAAAAAAAGAAATATTCTTCAACCAAAAAAAGATATAAGAATATTAATTTTTTGACTAATTAAAAGAAAAAAAACTTAATTTATAGTTTAAAATTTTTGTACCACCGTAGGGGGCATGCGATCCAATATTTTCTATACGTTTTCACCACGTTTCATCCATAATTTAAAGCAAATGAATATATAATATATTTTCTCTTATATATACCGACAACTCCGTATCATTATTTTTGAAATATAAATTTATAAAAGATAGACGATAATTGAGTATATAATAATAATAACAATAATATAATAATAATAACAATAACACTATTGGCTATGTTCGTACGAGACAAGCGGATCAAATTGACAATACATATAAATAAATTTTGCTAAATAACTAAGAATAGTTTATATTCTTTTTTTATTTTTAGGATTGATGTGATGGTAAAGGTATTAAAAAATATATGCTTATATTCAAATTGAGAAAATTTGGGTTGTACAATTCTTTTATTTAAAAGTTTTATTATGAAATTTTAAAAAAAATATCATTTATTATAAATTTAAATATTATTTATTATGTACAATATTATTTATTATAAATATTATTACAAATTATATGGAAGATCAGTACCACCGTTGTATACCACTTCCACCTAAATAATGCCATATGTTTAAAAATGTCATATCAGTGATCCACATCACTATTTTATTTATATTTTTTTTCAACCCAGCGACAGAAAACAAAGAAAAATTGAGGGAAAGGAAAAACAAGTCTGCCATAGCCAGATCGACGAGCAAGGACGCCCAAACTCCCGCAGTTGCGAAAACAGTAAAATCCACAGAGTTCGATGATTTAACAAAGAAATAAATGGGTCAAAAACCATAGATTTAATTCATATTTGAGAGAGAGAGAAGGGAACCTTGAGTTTAATGGGTGTGGCTTCAAAGAGAATATGAAGAAAATGGAAAAGAGTTTGGGCGTCCTTGCTTGTTTATCTGGCCATGTGTCACGAGCTTGGCATTTCGTCGAACATTTGGTGGGCGACGTAAGCTTGGCATTTCATCGAGCACTTGGTGAGCATTCTCCACACCTTGGGAAGAATCAAGAATTCTCTAGAAGCTTATGGAGCAGTCCAGAGTGTTCTAGAGTTGAGTAGAATATTCTAGAAGCCTATGGAAAACTCAAGAGTTCTTTGGAGTTGTGTGGAAGCTTCTAGAAGCTAAAGGAGAAACCAAGAGTTCTCTAAAGGTGTGAGGAACTTTGTAGAAGCTTATGGATAATTCTAGGCTTTCCATGCAACTAGACATGTGTGGAATTCTCTAGAAACCTTTGGAGAGCTCTAGCTTCGTAAAACGTGTAAATATCTTAGATATTTGTGTGGAGAATTCTAGAGACTCATTCTCCACCATAGGATTGAATTGTTTCTAGCCGTAGGATTATTTTTAGTTGCCTATAAATAGGTGGAGGCCTCATTTGGCCAAAAACACCCTAGAATCCAAGAATTCAAGAACATTCAAGTTGTAAAGCTTTTCTTTCAAGCAATATACTTTCATTCTCCCAAACTTTCTTGTGTTCTTTCTTGTTTGCGTTGCTTTCTCTTCTTTGTAGGCAAAAAGGCTTACTTAGTTGCAATACAAAGGGTCGGAATAGCAACTAAGGCCGCACGGCTTGGAGGTTCGAAAAACAAGTCCGTGACACATGGTAGACTTTCTTTTATTTTCCCTCAATTTTTCTATATTTTCTGCAGCTAGGTTTGAAAAAAATAAAAAATAAAAAAATAAAATTGTAATGCGGATTACTGATGTGACATTTTTAAACAAATTGCACTATTTGGATGGCAGTGATACCAGTTGAGTTGGTATCATGGTGATAATATTATTTTTTATGAATCAATTGTTGCACATTATAAATTAACTATTATTATTTATTTTAGATTAATGTTCCTAGTTATAAATCAGATGTTACTAATGATGGATAAAATTTTACTTAAAACAAATTAATTCTATAAAACTATTTAGGAATTTCACTATAGTTTAACCTTTAAATATATGGCAAAACTACATCCAATTTTAAACCTTGATTTAACTGAAATTGCCCCTCTTCAACTGTAATTAAAAAAAAAATCTATGTTCTCTTCTATTTTATGTAGAACAAAAAAGGATATCAATTAAAACTCAGTTTAATATAGCTTTTAAAAAGCTAAAAGTAATTTTTAAAATTTAAAAACTACTTTTGAAAATTTTTAAATAATTTTTGAAAATATTTTAGATTTTTAAATGTTTTTTTACCAAAATTAATAAAAAATAACTTTAAAAAATATATTTTAAAAGTGCAGAATAAACAAAAACTGAATTTTTAAACAGATCTTAAGTATCGTGGCCCATATCCAGTCTTTATTTTAGACAATTTAAAGCAAATAATTATATAACAATGTACTTTTTGTTTGCTATGATCGTACGTATAGGATGGATAAAACTATTATTGAATTTCACTTGTAAATGATGACATAAAAAATGTTTCTTTCATCTACAAATAAAATATTTACATTTCTTAATATTATTTGCAATAATAACTTGGAATAAATTAAAAACTGAAATTGCAAACTCCAAGCTTCCTTATGTGGAATTGCAGGGGAATTGGGAAAGATGATACGGTCAATTTCCTAAAAAATCTGGTGCAGAAACACATCCTATCCAGCATTTTCCTTATGAAGACTAAGTGCGACAAAACTAGAATCCAAAAGGTATGTAAAACTCTGGAGTACTTTTCTTCCTTTGCTATTGATTCTATTGGAAATGCAGGAGGATTAGCTCTAATCTGGGCTGATTTGGTTACTTTGAATTTCAAATGGAATTAGGGTAGAATTATTTGTGGTGAAATTGTTCAACCTAATGATCTAAGTCAATGGGATTTTTATGCTTGTTACGAACCTCCTTACACAAGTGAAAAACGCAATTTCTGGAATTAGTTAGGAGCTATATTGGAAAATTTTAAATTGTCGCGTTTAATTCTTGGAGATCTAAATGAGGTCATGAATGAAGATGAGAAATTAGGAGGCAGACCTTTGTGGAGGAAAAAATTATACCTGAAACCAGTAATGCAGAGCATTGAGGCAATTGACTTGGGTTTTAAAGGGAAGAGGTTCACCTGGGAGAACAACCAGGAAGGAAGGAGTTGAAAGAATTGACAGAGCCTCTGTGGACAAAAATTGGCTCTCAATGTTTCCCTTAACCACGCTACAATAGCTTGCTACTGAATTCTCAGACCACTGTCCTATCATTGTTTCAACAGAAAACAAAGAAGACAAATCCAACCGACCTTTCAGATTTTTGCAAGCCTGAACTACTAACAGTCAGAGCCACCAAGTTGTGCATCAAGCTTGGAAAAAGGAAACATGCCAACTACTTTGGAGTGGCAAACTGGACGTAAGTCTTAGAAACACAACCAAAGCTCTTCAGAGATGTAATAGAGAGAGCTTTGGGTACTGATAGATCATAATTTATTTATGTTTTATACACTTTGATACTTAAATTAAGCATGTTTTATTCATTTAAAATAGATTAATATATGTTTTTCTATATTTTAGGTGACTTTGACATCAAGGAAGAGAATTTGAAGAAAAATGACAAAACTGTAATTAAAAGAATGCAGACAGATTAGTCCAGGCTCTAACCCAGGCGCCTGGCCTGTGGTTTCAGCTGCTGCAAAGCAGCGAGACAGAGCAGCCTAGGCGCGTTCCCAGGCGCGCAGCCCAGGCTCCTGGGCTGGCGCGATTTTGGTCCGTTTAGATGCGTTTTTATGTGTCTTGTAGCCCTATGTTTTTAGTTTAAATAGGTTTAAGTTATCTTGTAATAGGGCAGCCGTTTTTAGAACAAAAACAACAAAGAATTGGGATTCCTAATAACTATGAGTAGCTAAATCTCTCTCTTGGGAAAGAGTATTGTTCATTGCTAAAGTATAAGGTGTGAGACTTGGTTTATAAGTTTTAATTCAATTTTAATTGTTCAATTTGTGTTCTTAAAATTTTTTTGTTTATTATTCAATTCTCTTTTGATTATAATTTGGATCCGTTATAATTATTTGTGGATTGAGTATTTGCTCATTAGGAATTCAATCGTATTGAATGTTCTATGTTTAGTAGCACTTTGATTTTAATAATTGTATGCTAAGCTTTTGTTAATTTCTTAGGAGAACACAAGATAGATTAAAGGTTTACAACGTTTGTAGGACTTGTTTATTGTTGGATGATCTTGTTCTTAATGCTTTTCTGACTTGATTTAGATCACGTTGGTTTAGATATTTCAGAATTAGGATTAATTTACGATCGTATCTGAATTAATTAATTGCGAGAGTTATAATAAAATTGGCCGTGCTATTTTATTCAATCCAACATTGAATGATTATTTTTGGATATATTTTTGTCTGTGATCACTTGTTCTTTAGTAATTGAAGATATTCTGACCCAAGGTTTTTCCCAATTGCTATTTTCAATATTTATTAATTTGTTTGCTTTAATAATTGAACTTCCCAACATAAAATCCCCCTTTTGTCTTTTTAATTTTGCTTTAATTGGAATAGAAATAGTTTGATCATCAGTCTCTGTGGAATCGACCTGAACTTGCTGCTACTACGGTAGTGTTTAAATTCAGTAATTAATTTTGGTGTTTACGACACGCATCAGGTACGCTCACTTGAAAATTAAGGAGATGGAGAAAGAATTAGAGCTCATCCAACATCAGGAACAACTGGATCATCCCTTGGCTAAGCAAGAAGATATACGAGCTCAGCTTGAAATTCAAAGAAATATAATGGAATCTATTTACAGGCAAAAATCCAGAGACGTTTGGCTGAAACATGGAGACAAAAATTCAAAGTTTTTCCATGTAAGTTTATTAATAAAAAGAAGGATGAACAGGACAGAGATGATCAAGGACGGGCCTAACTGGATCACTAATCCAAATGAGATAACTTCATATTTTGTCACCAATTTTAAAGAGTTGTATAACACTAGTCTTCCGAGCTACCCTGCTAACCTAGAGGGTTTGGGAGAAAGGAGTATAACTTTGGAAGAAAACATTGAGTTTAAAAGGACCCCAGATCCTACTGAAATCAAATAGGCAATCTGGGCTCTTCACACTCTAAAGAGCTCAGGACTAGATGGTTATCAATGAATTTTCAACAGGACTTATTGGAATATCATCCAAGAAAAAGTGACAAACTTTGTTCAGGAATGTTTCCTTTTAAAGAAAATTCCCCCTAAAATCAATCAAACATTTATTATGCTAATCCCAAAGACCCATAACCCTTGCAACTTTAACTACTTCAAACCTATAAGGCTTTGCAATTTTGGGTACAAAATTGTTGCTAAAATTGTTGCTAACAGACTTAGCAAAGTTTTAGACAAACTTATTTCCCCCAACCAAGTTGCTTTTGTCAAAAGCCGTTGGATCGCGGAAAACTCAATTATAGTCCATGAATTTATTCATAAGATTAAAAGCCATAGAGGGAAGAATGGGTTAATGCTTCAAAAATTTGATCCTAAAAAAGCGTATGACAAGGTGGAATGGTCTTTTATTGATAAAGCTTTAGAGTGCTGGGACTTTGATAAAGATTTTAGAGCTCTTATTATGGAACGTGTTAGCACTGTAAGATACAATTTTATTATAAATGGTACCAAGACAGGATCATTAAAGCCCAAGAGAGGTCTTAGACAGAGGGGACCCCATATCCCCTATTTTGTTTATCTTATGCTTTGAATTTCTATCTCGGATTATTTCGGATCAAGAGCAGAAAGGAAATCTCCATGCATTAAAGTTGATCGGAATGCTCCGGCCATATCTCATTTGATGTATGCAGACGATCTCCTTGTTATGTGTAGAGCTAAAGACAAAGAAGCATAAGTGATCAAAAACAGTTTAAATAAATATTGTTCTTGGGCTGGACAAAAAATTAATGTTGATAAATCTTGCATTCTCTTCTCTAAATACACAGCCTCCAGAGTTAAGAGGTATATCAAAATGAATTTGAAAGAAATGGGGCAGCAAGCTATTTATTTGGGGAATTCCTTGGTTTTTGGCATAAGCATGGCAAAAGAATTCCAACATCTAAAGGACAAAGTCAAAAATAGACTTCAAGGATGGACAGCTAATCTCCTCTCCAAGGCCGGGAAAGCCACTCTGATAAAGTCAATGGCACAAGCAATCCCCACGTATGCCATGTCTTCTTTCCTCCTCCCAAAATGTATCTGCTAGGATTTGGGTGGGATAATTAGAAGATTTTGGTGGAGTGCCAGCTTCAAATCAACCAGGTTCATGGCTATTAAATCATGGAATGAAATCTGCACCCCAAAAGCTATGGGTGGAATTGGTTTTAGAAGATTCAATAACTTCAATATTGCGTTGATCTCTAAACTCTCTTGGAGATTGGCTATTGACGAAGACAGACTATGGACTTAAATTCTTAAAGCTAAATATCTCAAAGGTAAATAGTTTTTCGAACATAAAACTTCGAGAAACTGCTCTAGAGTTTGGAGAGGAATTATGGCTGGGAGAAAAACCATTAAACAAAATGCTTGCTTCTTTGTGGGAAACAGCTACGATATCCATCCTTTTGAGGACCCTTGGATTCCAAACTGGCCGAATGGAACTCCTGTGCTCAAGACTGGAGCTTGCACAGTTTTTATCTATAGGGTGGCTGATCTTATAAACGAAGAGGGACAGTGGAATGAAGAGCTGCTACAAAGGATATTCACTAGGGAATCGGAACAGGCCATTATGAATATTAAGTTACCAAGCTTTGTTTGTAAAGATACTCTTATTTGGAGGAGGAATGAAACATGGATTTTCATGGTCAAAAACAATTACCAAACTCGTTTCAAAGGTCTCCTAATGGATGATTGCTTAACCCTCTTGTGGAATTCGAACATGCATGAAAGACTAAAAATGTTCTTATGGAGGCTCAAAACAGAAGTTATTCCTATGCGAGAAAATATATTTGCCCGTACTCAAGTAGGTGACAAAAACTGCCCGGTGTGTGGGATTGAAACTGAAACAACTTTCCATCTCTTTTTTGAATGTCCTGGGATCAAGAGTCTTTCCTTTGGTAGTAAATGGGGGGTTTCAATTGAAAAGTAGAATATCACAAACACACAGCAATTGGTTGGATTCTGTTTAAACCCACGTAGAGAGTTTCTTCATGATCGTATAACAAAGAATTTTGGCATGATTTTTCTTGTGACTTTAATGTATGCTGCTTGGTCTAGAAGGAATAATCTGATTTTCAACAAAGATGAAGGATAAAGGACATCAATTCTTCGGTTAAATAGGCAGGTGGAGGATTTTTACTTGGCTTCCCTCTCTGACTGTCCTCAAGGCAAGCCCCAATTGTCAGTTCTCTGGATTAAACCTCCAAGGGATTATCTTAAGGTAAACATTGATGCAAGCTTTTCGAACGGTGAAGCGGCTTTGGCCATGGTTATCAGAGATTCCGAAGGTATGGTGGTTAGAATGGCAGCGCAGCCATGTTCTTGCAGCAATGCTCATGAGGCTGAAATGCAGACTCTTGATTGGGCATCAAAAATGCTAGAGGAGGAATCCTGGAATAATCTCTTCTGGTCTTCAGATGATCAGTCTTTAGTTAGCAAGATAATAAAAGAGAAGGAGCCTTGTGCTTGGAGTGACAGACTTCAACTTCTGCAAATTCGGGAAAGATTTGCTCGGCACAACTGGTTACTTGGTTGGCATCACAGATCTTCGAATGCTGTTGCAGATTGTATCGCCAAACTTGCTTCAAATTTAAATGCTTTCTTTAACTCTTTTGATGACATCCCAGTTAGCTTCCACGCTAATATCAATCAGTTGCTAGAGATTGATATGCAGGAAGCTAGACTTGATGTGTAGTTTGGATCCTTTGCTTTTCTTTTGTGTTTCCTCTGTTTTTGTTTGTTTAATGAAGTTTTCTATTCACCAAAAAAAAATTAAAAACTGAAATGAAACTCCTTTTTACACTCTCTTTTTTTGGGTAAACAGTGGAACTAGCTGCAACTTTTTTTCTGTATTCAACACAACCAAACAAAAAAGAACGTCCAGATGCTATCAGACAATGAAATAACTACCAGGCACGGGGGGCAGATTCATAAATTTTATTAAGGGGGTCATAAGCATCTAAAAAAATGATTAAAGGCTTATGGCTTATAGTATAATAATATATATGTATAAACAAAAGTTATAATCCAATAAAATATTTGTAGTTAAATAAGTGCATAATATATAACAGTATATTACTATTTTTTTTTAGCTAGTACAAAAAGAGAAGCTAAAAAACATTAAAAAAAAAAAAAAAAAAAAAAAAAAAAAAAAAAAAAAAAA
>QANX01007829.1:39565-56501 GCA_003254975.1 Ochetophila trinervis
TTTTTTTTATTGTAGTTGAGCTCTACCATTTTTATGTTTATAAAAATCATTTATTATTGTATCTATATTAGTTGTGTCAACAATTTCTCTCAATGTATACAACCAAAAAATCTACTAAAGAATCATTTTTCATCTTTTTTGAAAATTTCATCTTAACAACGTTCCTTATATAAAAAAAAAATTATATTTAATGGCAATTGAAACAAAAACAGTTAATAGAAAAATGAATTAATTTGCCAACTAGATGATAGATATTTGACTTGTCTGTTTCTATTAAACTACGACATAACTCATATTATAAAGAAAACTTTTGTAATTTCAGATTATAAAGTACATCAAGCACAAATTTTTGTAGTTAAAGTTTTAAAAAGAATCTTCTCCTATTCAGTAAAATTTTGGAAACTAAATTTTTCGAGAGCATACAAATTGCATAAATGTAAAGAAAAAAAACTATAAGACACATACTATTTATTTTTTACCTAGATTGCTTGATGGTGAGATGCTTGAGTTATGGAAGCTATCGAGTGTGGAAACATAAGTGTGAGAGAGTGAGATAGATCAGGAGAGCTGGACATATTTTTTAATTTTGTGAGTAGTAAAATGAGAGGGTTAAAAGAGTTTAAAATTTTTATTTTGTTCATATGTAAAGTTAAAAAGTAAATTTTTATTTGTCCTACTATAATTGGTGAAAAATAAATAATTTTAATATATTTTTTATTTTTTTCTGTGGAAGTCATTATGTGTAACATAAATTCTAAAGGGTATTTCAAATTTTTGGTGTGCCCATGGCCCTGCTGGTCCTCTTGGATCCGTCTCTGCAGGCACATGTGAAATATTTATTTATATAGTATTTTTTTTTTTGGCGAAGCATGCGTGCGGTTTAGCAGGGAAAGGAAAAGAGTGGAGGACCGGATGGAATTGCACTCTGGCATGACTCATGAGTAAGAAGAGAAAAATTGTAAGAATAAAGCAAAGCACTCAGGATAACCGTACTGTACCTGTATTATTTTTGGTACCTGTATTATAGAATATTTTTTAAAAAAAAAAACATATAAATAATACGATGAATTAGCCAAAGTTTTATAAAAAAAGATAATTTATTAGAATTACTTCGTAAATTTCAACACGATATGCGAGTTAAAAGGTCTATAAAACAACTTTATTCAAAAATCACAAAGATCTAAAATAGAAGTAAAAAAAAAAGATCACTTCCTAACAGCTTACGTTTTAAAGAGAAATGTTAATTCAACTATCCTCCTGGCTGTGGCGCTGAAGCATCTGTACAACTTGGCTCATGGTTGGTCTAGCTTCTTTATCTTCTTCCACACATTGCAAAGCCACTTTAACTAAAAGTTTCAGCTTAGCAGTCTCAAACTTGTCCGCCAGCATGGGGTCTGCAATTTCTTTGATCCAGGATTCGCTTCTCATCTCTGCTCCATTCATCTTCTCCTTCACCCATGTCACCAAACTTCCATGCTGATCTGTCATCCCTCTCCTCTCAGATATTTGAATTCCAGTCGGTTTCTTCCCTGTTACAATTTCCAACACTACAATTCCGTAGCTATACACGTCCACTTTCGAAGTGATTGGAAGATTATAAACCCATTCAGGTGCCATATAACCTCTGGTCCCTCTAATCCTCGAGAAGCTTGAATTTTGTGGAACACTTGTACTATGCAATTTGGACAGCCCAAAATCTGCAACCTTTGCACAATAATCAGAGTCCAAGAGTATGTTCTGAGGCTTTACATCGCAATGAAGAACCCATTCCAGGCATTCCTCATGCAAATAAGCCAAGCCTTTCGCAATGCCCACTGCTATTCTCATCCTCTTTTCCCAATCAAGCGCGGTGGAATTTGCTAGCTTGCTTGCTAAAGATCCATTTTCCATGTACTCGTAGACTAAAAGCCTGTGCTTCCCCTGTGTGCAATATCCCCACGTCTCTATCAAGCTCATGTGGTTTAGCCTCCCAATGATGCTCACTTCCGTTAGGAATTCAGCTTTTCCTTCGTCAGCTTCCTTCAACATTTTAATTGCTGCGACGCGGTTGTCAGATAATATGCCTTTGTATACAATTCCTCCTGAACCCCTTCCGATTTCTTCGCGGAATCCCTTCGTTGCCTTTTTCAATTCGGCATATGAAAATTCTTGAAACCTGGTTGCGGCAAGCATATACCCCCGTGTAGCTTTATCAATACCTTGTGACCTATTCCAGTACAAGTAACACAGAACTATGGCAATACAAGCAGTCTCCACTCCTCCCACTGCAGTCGCAAACCAGAGCAAAAATTTCAAGGACTTATTTTCATGGTCTTCCTCATATGCTCTGTCAAGCATCACGGAATCAGATTGGTGATCAGGGCAATCATTATCTGGTTTTGAATCCTTCGCGATCGTCTGATTGGAAAGATCAACGATGGATTTGGGCAGTCTTAAATACACGTCTCCATCGAAATTGGGAGTGTGGCGTCCATTAAGCAGAACCGACTTAATGTAGCAGTTATAATACGAATTGCCCCAGTCGAATTTATATTGCATTGCTTTGCACTGGGAGGACTTCAAGCACTTCTCTTCGCATTCTTCCAGAGTAACATTTTGCGAGAAGGCACTATCATAGCCATAGAATTCTGAATTCGGTATGTGAACGAATCCAGTCTCTTCGTAACTATTGTTGAACGAGTTGTCAAATTGTGGTTCGCATCCATATGACCAGTCGAGATAGTTTCTCTTCTTGAATCCTTGCAAGCATGAGCATTTCCTACCCGAAGCGTGGTTGACAGTGCAAAAACTATTGGGCCCACAAACGCCATGAGTCCTGCACGGTTCGGAGATTGCTTGCCACGTAACGACCCAAGTCTTTTCGTCCTCGCGAAAGCTATAGAGTCGAAGATTGCCATCCGGGTCAAGCTTCAATTGTCTGTGAAATATCACGCCGCAATCTGAGGCTGAGAAGACCAAATCATCGGATGACGAGAAGTAGCCAGTGGAATTAAACATGGCGGTTTTACTGTTGTTGTAGGTGGATCTGCCAATTTCGTAAGGCCATAGCCATGGTTGGGGCCAATAGATGCTGGATATCAGCTGATCCGGACTTTGCAAAAGCAAACGAAGGACATTGTCGGTATCGAAGTACAGTGAATAATAACCGGAAGAGTAATTGGTGTCGCTTTTCGATGAGATAAGGCCAGCGTCCTTTGTCAGTTTCTGTCCCGGAAGCAGAGTATCCGTAGGCGAATTGAAGCTTTCCCAGAGACTGTCACCTGTCGTATTGTGAAGTACGAGGTTACCATCGTTATGGAGTCGTAGATGAACAGATGAAGAAGCCGTTTCTGTGCTCCAAAGGGCGATTGAGCCTGCATCGAGGAGGACGAGATTGCCGGTTCTCAAAAGCGAGAGCTTCGAGCCTATTCCGTTCACCGGCTGGTCTCGATTCGCCATCCAAACTTTCATTGGAACTGGAGGTTTAATAAAACTTATGGCAAAGCAAAAAGCATTATCTCCCACGGATGAGAACCCTGCGGAGAAAATACCATTTGGTGAGACAAGAACATCATGGTCTGGTTTCTCAACCGATAGAGATGAGCCTTGTCTGAGGGTATCAGTCGTAGCGGATAAAGAAAAACAAGTTTGAAACAGAGATAGAGCAAGGAAGAAAATACTCATGGGCATTGTGAAAGATTTTGCTGCTGGCATGAGTTCGACTGTTTCTCTTCAGCCATAGATATGAAAAATCGTTTACCAGACAAAAATGTGGTGACAATCAAAGCCGCCACTTGTTCAAACTGTGCCACTTGTTTTGTGTCCTATACAGAATGTGAAACCAAACAGCAAGCGCAACGAAAACACGGGTTCGGCTTCTGTGTCATTTGACTTCTACAATATAGAATTGCCTTATCGCGCAGGATTTGCCATTACAATATATAATTTTTTATTTATAAAAATTACAATATATTAAATTTAATATATATATATATATTATCAAATGGGAACAGCTGCCGGATTTCTTTTTTTCTTTTTAAAATAAAAAACATATATGATACATACAAAGCCCTATTCATATCAACAAGACATTCAATTTTGAAACCATGCGATAAAATAATGCTCTGTTTTGTTAGAATTGGAAAAACTAAACTATAACATATTCAATTCAATTACGAGGGCTGGTTTTTCAAAGACGACGACGATGGACTTTTCTCTTTCTTTTTTGAGAACTTACGAAGATGGTCTTACAACGAAAAGAAAGAGTAATTAATAATAAGTACTTTTCGGTTGGACAATATAGTGATAATATGGTCAAGTTTTTTTGACTTCCTTACCTCAGCGTCTAATTTTCTAGTTTGTTTACGATTGTGGGAAACCACATATTATAAGTTCGAATCGAGGAACTCCAAAAACTTCTAAATAACTTTAGAGAAAATGACCTGAAAATTTTATAAGAAAAAAATAATAAATTATTTGAGAGATAAATTTGTAGAGTTAGGGACAAAATATAAGTAATTTCATTTGTAGTAATTGTGGCCATGCAGAGAGAAACTTGTATGGCAGGTATCTACGCTTTAATATCTCTGTCATGCTTCAATTGATCATTAGGTACACCGTACATACTAGATGTAGGGTGAGAAATTATTATGGAATGTGGGAAAAAAATTCAATACTTGTGAGTATCTAGAGTATCTCTCACGTAACCGCTACATGCATGTGAGAGGTACTTCCAGTATTTTAGATGCTCAAAAATTTTAGATAAATGGACGTCTTAATTTTTGGCTAGGAGGACTAATAATTTTTGTTTGAGTTAAAAATTTAATTTATCCTGCTGAATTAAATATAATGATAAAATATAAGCAAAATAGATTAGTCAACGCAGATAAATCTACTATTTAGAATTGTAAAAAATAATTCAACTTCTACATTTCTAACTATTTTTTCTTTTTACAAAAAAAAAAAGAAAGAAAAAAAATGGTACTCCCAGTGTTCCGGGAGTACTAAAATTTTGCTTAGGAGGTGGACTTAGGGGTGTACAAAAATTCGTCAACCCAATCTAATCCATTGAAAAATCTGAATTTTTGGGTTGGGTTGGGTTGGATGATATCTAACCCGCTAACTTCGGGTTGGGTTGGGTTGGGTGGTGAAAAAACCCGATTAACCAGACCCAACCGTTATATATATTAAAAAAAAAAAATTTCCCCCCTCCCCTCTCTCTCTCAATTTTCCATTTGTGATTTTGAGTTCCTAGTTCAATTACTATATTGTATTTCAATTCTTCATTTGTGATTTTTTTATTTTTTTTCAAAAAATATATATGCTCTACTAATATTTTTTACTTCCGAAATGCATGTCATTGATGTCATAAAGCAATTTGTTTTTCTTGTTAAACTCATTGATGTCATAAGTGAGTGAAAGAATGAATGAATGAATTTTTTTCCGATTTGAACAACCTGTAAACAATGCCTTATTAATTGATTTATATAAAATCTAATAAGAATTTGATGTCTCGAGTATTCGTTTTTATGCTAAAATATTGCAACCAATCCAATATGGGAAACTTGAAAATGATATTGCTTTCTTGTAACTTTTTTGTGACCTGAACAAAGAAATATATACTAATGTTTAATTAATTTTATTTACTTAATCAAATTAATATTGTTTAATATATACTATTTGTAGTTTTTTGCATTATAATAGTTCATGCAATTTATTTTTGCAAAAATAAAGAGAAATGAAGTTAAGTTATTCATTAAAATTTAATTTATTAAAAAATTAATTTTGACTAAATTAAAGATAAATTAACCCGATTAATCCGACCAATCCAACCTGCATTCTATGGGTTGGGTTGGATTGGGTTTGTTCTCTGTTTGGGTTGGGTTGGATTATAATATAAAAAATCCGCACTCTATGGATTGGGTTGATTTTTTTTTTTAAATCCGGCAAACCCAACCCGTGTACATCCTAGGTGGACTAGCCACGGCGTATTAATATTTTTGTTCTTCCCACGGTGAATATAAATAAACTTCCCTTTTTGTTCTTTAACTTTTGTCTTCATCCTAAGAACAACAATTATGATTTATCAACTATGATTTAAAAAATAGAATAAGAAACAAAAAAAGCAACTTCGTCTTACAAATTCAAAAATGCGCTGCATTGCTATTCAAAAAAGCTAAACCGTTTCAAACGGTGAACTTATAAAGGATATAATTAGCTATTTTTCTATATAATTTAAACAAGACTAAGTGATTGGATCTTGATACCTAATTTTATTAATTTTTATTTATTAAACATTATAAAACTAAACTATATATATATAATAATAATTAAATTTGATCGTTTCATGTTAATAAAAATTATTCGTTCTTTCCTTTAGAGAAGTCAAATTCCATGTAATTTTTTCTAAATTGTATAGAGTTTAATTATCACACACAAAATTAAAATAAAAAAGTTTTTTTTTCATAAATAAAAAAAAATTATCCGTAACAGGGTTATAGACTCAGAAAGTATTTAACGAGTTGACAGACTCAGACGTCTTTTTAACCCGATAGGAGTCCATAATGAAAGCTCATGTTGCTAAAATATTCATTCCCTCGTGCGGTAGCAGCAGAGAATAGCACTTGAGTTCAAATAGAGCTACCAAGACTCGAACTTTAATCTCCATACTTGAATGTGTAAAGATCCAGCTGGCTCCTACCACTGAACTACACCATTAAATGCAAAAAGAGAGAAGGTGCAACATGAGTACTTTTCAAGAGGTCACCCATTATAATACTACTCAAATACGCTTAATTTTAAAAATTTAATAGGATTCAGTACATTAATACTTGTATGATCGCACCTAATTAAAATAACAAAGATGAGATTTTTGGTTTTGGATGCATAAATATTGACATGTTCGGCTTTTGAACTCTATGGTCACACCTCAACAACTTTTTTGTTTTATTAATGGGATGACCATGTGGCAACTATTTTAGTTTAGTATATGTCTTACGCTTTTAAATCTAATATCAAATATACCCTTCATTTGAAAAAATAAAATAAAATTAATAACAAATAAACCCAGATCTCCTCGATCATGTGCCTCCATCAGCCTTGCCCCTGCCCTCTCACTATCAGGCTTGTCTCTCATTCTCCTCTCTCTCTCTCTCTCTCTCTCTCAGCGAATCATGACCAGATCTAAGCAAACGGCTGGGAATTGCTCCAAAACCCAATGGGAAGAAGGGCATCGTGAACAAACCATCCGTAAAGAAGAGAAGAGTCGTTGACATTCAAATTCAGCCTTATATTATAAATTAAAATTAAAATTTGGCATTTACGCCATTAGTTTGAAGAGAGTGTAGATGCTATACAATCCTTCGCCCCATATGGGAAGAGGTTGTTGCTTTTCTTGGAAAGGCCCAGCCTCAGTCGGGGCGGGTTGATGTGAAACAATAGAGGACCTCACTCTAGATGGGGCGGAGTGTTGTTGAACTACTATAGAAGACCCGACCCAACTTGGGTGGGGTTGTTGTGAAAAATAAGGGACCCCACCCCATTCTTGTATGATATTTGTATCCGGATGAATTCTATTTTACCGCAATTGAAGCAATTCAAACATAAAAAGTAGAGAAAAAAAGAGAGAGTAGAAGACCACCACTGATAAAAAGGAAAGGGTGGACAAAGATCGGAGAAAGAAAGGATGGGTGAGAGTAGATCTAGTAAATTTTATCACGATTTGTTGATATAAACATGAATTTAAATTTAAATTTATATTATGAATTTATATGAAATGGGTTGGATCGATAACGGATTACTCTATTATGAATTCGTTATTTTAAAAGATCTTAACAGATTGACTCGCAAAAATCCATTAAATACATTATGGATCCATTAATTTTTAATGACAATTTAATAATTTAACTTAAAAAAACTAAAAAAATGAAGATGTGATTAAAATTGAATATGTTTATGTATTATTGTTATTTAAAATAATATTATTTTAAATTTTTATTATTTATTTGTAAAAAGATTTAAGTATCATGTTTTTGTGATTTGTTACTTTTTTACATATATTAAGTATGTTACATTAGTTTTTATTTTTAATTTGTAAAATGATACAAATATTTATGTTTGACTACTTCATTATTTTTTAGTATGAATTATAAATTATACATCAAATATATTTTTTTATTTTTTTTTAATAATTTTCAAAATAAATTTAATGTGTTAATGAATTAAATAACAGATTACACATAATTTTATAAATATTTTTAAATTTATATATTTCAATATCGGATTTAAAAGAAATTTTTTTACACAAAAATCATACTATATAAACACAACATATTGTCAAAAAAGGAAAAGGGATAATATGATTTTTTTTATTTTTTTTAAATCAAGGGTATATTAGGTATTTTGGGTTTTGAGCTGTTAATGCAGCAGACATGGATTATTAGTTTTAAAATGGTGAGCATGGATCATTAAATGATTGTCACGTAGACAGACATTCGTACAAAAAAAATCTGCTTTATACGATATTTTGCACAAATTCCCACGTTTCTATACAAATGAAGAAAAATAGATATGCGGACTTTTTTATTTTTGATGAAAGATATGCGGACTTGAAAAATTAAAGTTTTGCCCACATATCACTTTTCACAGGATACCTCTTTCCAAAATTGTTTTTATTTTCAAATTTTATATACCCACGTTCCAACCCAACTGAACCATAAACATAGGTAGTCATACAAAAATTTAATTTTTTCATACTCTTTAAAATTTTCTGAATAAGTGTAGTAGGGTTCTCTACGGAAACTCACTGATAAAGCATAAAGCATACAAACGTTGAAAATAATGACATTTCAGAAACGGCATGGTTCATAAATACTGCTGCATGGGCAAAATTTTAATTTTTCAACAGTGTGCCATTTTTTTTTCAATTCTCATCCGGAAAAAAAAAAAAAAAAAAACCCTGTTTTATATATTTGTTTCTTCGAGTTTATACAAACATCCTAAAAATGACACTGTATATTTCTAGCCCAAGTAGATAGTTGTAGGGTAGATGGGTTAAGGTAAAAGGGCCTAAGGCCCATATCTAGTGTCTTTTTCAGTTGGACACATTTGGATTGGGCTACAAATGGTTTACATAGTCTAGACAGTAGATGCTCAGGCAGACAAATGCGTCATATACTTTATTTCTACAGTTTCGTAACAGACCAAGCTTTTAAATATACCCTACGAAACTGATCTCAGTATCTCAATCTAAAAGGACTCTTAATTTTTTCCTTTTTTTTGGGTCAGGCAATCTAAAAAGAGTTCAAAAGATAATGTCAATCTTCACCTACATCAAAATATACTCGCTAAACAGGTACAAATTTTATTTTATGTTCTTTTCTTTTAATTGAATTTTGCTCAAGTTACATAAACAAATATATTTATAATTAGAACACAATAAGGATTTCAATAATAAAATTATATGAGAAAACAAAAGTCAAGTTTTAGAAATTTGACTGTCTTATAATTTTCTTTTTTTAAAATTTTTGTTTGGTATGCCATGTTTCAATAGTTATTTTATTTTTCAATCTATTCAATTTTCTGTTATTTCATATATTGTACAATTATTTTACTTTTGATAGGCTCGTCTTTAATACTTCTTAATTGTATTGTATAGGTCACATGGAAAAGTATATTGGATTTAAAATTCAATGAATTCTAAAAAAAACTTTACGAGTTAAAAAAGTAATTAAGATTTTAATAGAATCTACAAAAATATAGTTTATTAAAATTGAAACATATTCAATTTATATTTTAATAGATTCTTTAAAAATCTATTAAAATCAGTATTAGCACTTATTAGAACTTAGAAGTGTGTAAAAATTTCATCATATTCAAAAAATCATTTGACTTTATCGTGGTTTTAAAAAGAAAAAAAAAAGTATATTTGATGGGAATAAAAAAGTTGAATCAAATCCAACATTAATCCTAAGAATTCATTGGATTTATCTAAGATTCCTACAAACTCTAAGTAGAATTTATCAAATTCTATAACAATTATTCAATTCCATCGAAAATCCCTTTAAATCCTTTAAATTTTCAAATTAGTACACTCTCACAAGATTTTATTTTCAATACTTGCGTTAAAAAAAAATGAAAATTTATTAAGAAAATTGATCTCATTTTAAGTTGCTTACTATTTGAGAGTAAAATTTGATCGAGTGCAAGTCTAATAAGGTGCCGTTTGATAACTCATTTATTTTTTATTTTTGATTTTTGTTTTTGAATTTTTTGAAAATAAAAATGAAAATGCATTTGATAACAATTTTTCATTTATTTTTTTGAAAATATTAAAAAAAATGCGTTTGATAACCATTTTTATTTTTTTTAAACAAAAACCATTTTCACTTTTTTGTTAAAATAATAAAAAAAACTTTTTAAAATGTCATTTTCATTTTCAGTGTTCATTTTTTATTTCTTTGATAATGTCAGGATACAAGACAATTATAACAAGGTTGAACCTAAGATCGCCATATTGACACCGTCTAGATGTTGCCAAGACCACGAATTGCTCGAACATGGACGGAACCTAAAACCGTCCAGTTAGAGCCGGAGCCTAGAATTACCAAGTCAAGGCTGGAGCCTAGAACTGCCCGGTTAGGGCCAAAGCTTGGGACCTCCCAGTGGATGCCAGAATTCGAGACTGCCTGGCCTGCGGGAACCCAAGACCGTATGGTCTGGGCTGAAACCTAGGACTACCCAATCAATGCTAGAAGCTAAAACCGCTTGGTCAGGGCCGGAATACAGGACCTCTAGTACGAGGCTGGAATCCAAGACCGCCCAGTCTAGGCCGGAACTCAGAACTACCGGACTAGAAATCGAGACCGCCAAATCCAAGCTGGAACCCAGGATATCCTGATCGGAGCAGGAACCATGGACTATCTGGTCATGCAAGAACTCTGGACCATCCAAAATTCTTAAATAGCTAAGATTCGGTGTTCGACATAAATCGAATATGAATTTGTTTGTAAAGTTTTTAAAAAATATAAAATAAAAATAAACAAAAATGTTTACCAAAAAAAAAACTAATGGTAAAAAAATAATCAAAAAATGGTTATTGTTTTTTTTTATTTTTTTCCTTTTAGCAAAAACATAAATAAAAAATCATAAACAAAAGTTAAAATTTAAAAATCAAAAATAAAAATTGAATGAGTTAATAACGGTTTTAATCTTGAGTTTTTTTATTTTTGATAATTGAGATTAAGGTTCAACAAACAAATATTTGTTAATTGAAAACAGGGTTCAAACCTTCACGTGTCATATCCAGCTCATTATAAACAATTTTTTTTTTTTTTTGGTGAATCAGTTCATTATAAACATGAACAAACGCCATAAGGTCGACTGATAGCAACATGTTACAAAACAACAAGAAACAATAATGCAAAAAAATACATGGAGAAAAAAATAATAAAAATTGTTATACAATTATAAATTTCAAGGTTACATAATTCATGGAGTTCGAATATACTTTTGGTATGGAAAATGACGTGGGATTTGATAGGAAGTGGTTAATGTATATTTTCGAAACAGCTATACAATGTCAACGGTGAGACACATTTACCTCATAATCCATATTCAACAAACAACACAAATCATCAACTATTATGTTTAGATCTTTATAGTTTGATTTTTAACATGATCCCCGCAATTCATAAACTTCATTAAGGCCTATCTCCATAGACCATATCATATCATGAAGGTAAAGGAGTTCAAAATCACATTTAGTAGCCGAAAGAAAAAAGACATATATGTCATTGGATGAACAGGTTAAAAAAACTCTGTTTCACGTGTTATATAAAATTGTAAGGTCACCATTTAAACAAGAAGTTCCACAACCAACCAAACAGACAAATATTTGTTTGTTTTGATTATTTCTTTCAATGGGGAAGCAACCAAACAAAAACGGTTGTGTCGTTTTGTGTCTATCAGCATTTAACCAACTTGGAGCTTCTACTTGTAACCAACTTGGAGCTTCTACTTGTCTGTTACTTGATTTTAATTTTAATTTTTTTTTCCCTTTGTTTCAATAAAATATTTTAGTAGCAATCCATTGGAGTTTGGATGATAAAATTTATTTATTATTTTTTTTTCTTTTCATTTCTGTTCTAAATATTTGAAACGAAATTGTTTCTCACATTTCCACGGTTCCACCACCTAATCATCCTCTTCTATCATAAACAAAAAAGCCTCTCCGATTGTCCTCCCTCTTCCTCAGCCCCAATTTTTTTTCTTTTTTGTTCGTCTGTACACTACCCAAAATTATTTCACTGGTATTTATAAAGAAGTTTAAAAAAGAAAAACGGAAATTTAAGAACGAAGATCCGGTTCTGCACTAGTTGGTTGCTCTGGCTACTCCAACATGCCTTCTGTTCCGCGTTGGACAGAATTTGAGAATTTGATCAAGAGTGATGATCACCAAGGACTAGAGCTTTTCTTCTTTGATTGGCTGATAGTGCTACTCGATCTTGCTAATCCCAATACGTTTAACAACAGCGTTCCTAATTGCTTCGGTGTGCAGACACAGACCGTTTTGCTCAATCCCAGCCATGTAGTTCCTCACTTCCTTTCTGATCATCTCTTGCATCACAGCCAAGAACTCTGCACTGAAGAACTGTTTCTCATAACCTAAATCCCCGCTCCGATTAGGAACACCGACTATTTCTCGTTGCCCTGATATTGCTGGTGTTTTGGGAGGTACCTTCTGGGTAGGAGACACAGCCTGATTGGATCCGAACCCGCACCCTTGATTCGATACCTCGCCTGAATCTGATCCAGGGAGCGAAAGGCTGAGAGAAGTAGGTGGATCGGTGGCAGAAGATAGAGTATCCATCTGCTGACCCGGTGCAGCAACGGGTACGGTTATGGGCAGTGGTCTATAAACTTGGGATGGAGAAATACCGGGTAAACTAGATTCGCTCAAATCCGACCCAGACGGGCTACCCGGGTTAAAGCACAGACCCGACACGACTGTTCCCGCACCGACACTGGCGGATCTCTTGAGAGGCTGCTTTTCAAGCTCATCGCCGTTCGAATCATCGGTCATCGAGGAGCATTTTCGCTTAAGCGTCGAGTTCCAGTGATTCTTTATGGCGTTATCGGTGCGACCGTTGAGAAGGCGAGCGATCGTGGCCCACTTGTTACCGAACCTTTCATGGGCTCTGACAATGGTATCATCTTCTTCGGTGGTAAAAGGCCTGTGTTCGACCTCTGGAGAAAGCTGGTTACACCACCTTAGTCGGCAAGACTTTCCGGACCGACCAGGGATGGACTTGCTGATCAGAGACCAGTTCCTTGGGCCGTAGTTCTGAACAAGTCTCTGTAACGCGTCGTCCTCTTCGGGGCTCCACGGCCCTTTTATTCGATCCGAATCTTTCTTTGCGGAAGCCATAGATTTCGAAGATCCTATTCTAAATTAAACGGAAAAGAAAAAGATACAATAATTGAGGCCTGAAAATTTTGTACAATTCGGTGAAAGCAGGGTTTTAGAAGGGCAAGAGATGCTAGGAGTGGTGGAGGCGGAGCCTCGCCTTGTTCTGAGAGGAAGGAGATGATACAGGAGGGGGATGATATATACGGAAGGGAAAGGGGCTAACCGGTTGAGCCGGTGACAATGACCGGTCATAGCCGTTGCGAGTGGAGGATTCTTCCAGGCAAGGCAGTTACTAGCATACAGCTGTCTAACGGACACGCGTCGCTTCCTAGCCCTCTCCAACTTACACGTATAATCACTCCCTCAGCCCTTTCTAAATTCTAACCAAATCAATTATAAAATAAAAAGGGAAAATCTTTTACTTTGCTGGGCAAACTGTACACGTCTTCAAATTACACTCTCTACATGATCATGTGGGCCACACCTTGAGACAATCCAACGTACTAAATTAATCCATAATTCAATGATTTTTGACAAATATATTGATCAGATTTGACCCCCACAAGGAAAAAAAATTGAATATCAATTAGTCCTATGTGCATTGATTAAGATCCAACTGTTTTAATTTGGCAGTTGAAAATGCAATGCTTGGAGATTTTAAAGAATTTATGATAATCCATTTAAGCTCCAATAATTCTAGAATCGCGAATATATATTATTTATGAATGGTTGAGGAGCCGTTTTGGAAGTTAGAGGAAGGTTAAATTCAAAACAAACTTGGTGTTTAAGATATACAGAGAAAGAGAGAGTTATCTTATCGGCAAAGAAAAATTTAAATGATTAATTTATTTATTTTTTTTAAAAGGGTACGGCTGGGTGGATGGGAGCCGATGACTTTGACCAAAGGCCAGGCTGGAGAGCATTTAGGAGAAGGATATTTTTCATAATGGGAAAAGGACGCACGGAAGTGCTCAGCTGGCCCATAAAACGACAAAATTCAGTAGCAGAATCGGGGGACGAACGCTACTCCAGCCTGTAAATGCCCAGCCCCACTCCACGCTCGCACTCCCCATATCTAACGGCCTACTCTCTACCTCCACGTGCCGGTCACGCTCCCGAACTGCCAAAACCGACTTCACCGTCTTTACCCACCTTCTCCCTAATTTATTATTCTCTCTCCCCCCTCTGCCTTTTTCTTTTTCCCTTTCCTAATTCTTCCGCCATTCTTTTTTATTTCGTTTTCAATCTGCTGTTTCCCCTAAATTATGTTGCTTCCCTCCACTTTTTCTATTGCTGTTTTTTTCTTAAAAAAAAAAAAAAAAAAAAGGCATCTCAATAAAAATAAAAATAAAAATAAAAAATACTAAGTCCACTCAGTCTTTTGTAATTTTTCCAATTCTATCAAATCAATAATCATGTCCTATCTTCTATTGTTATGTTTAGAATTAAATACATCTTTCCTCTACATGGTATAAATTAGTTCCAAATATGACTTTCCAACTGAAAATATTTAGCTTGATTTCCTAATCTACAAGCACACTTTTTCCAATTGACTTTAAACCAAAATCATTTTAAGTTACCCAAAATAATTTCCATATAAAATTGTACTTAAATCTGAAAGGAAAATTGCATGGTGACAAAAGTAAAAAAATACAACTTAGTGGTTCAAAAGACTTGTAAAATTGTTATTAAGGCCAACTTCTTTTTTGTGATAAAGTTAATAGGGGTAGGTTGCTTCTACATGATAAATTGGTATACAGAGGGGAACATCATAAATAAGCAATGGCAATGGGATAAGTGTGTGAATATCCTACCAATCCATAATTACGACGTCAGAATGATAATTAATAAAGGATGATTTGCACTGTTAGTTTTAGTATTTTTGGCAAATTTAGTTTAATTTTTTTTTTCGTATTTTTATATTTTCAAGTCATTGTCAATCATTTTTCTTTTCTTCTTTTTTTCCCTTGCAAATTTTTTATGTCCATCATTTCAACAGTTTTTCAAAATCAAATAATCTCTGCAATGACCGTGAAGAGATTTGTAGAAAGAAAAAAAAAATATATCATTTGTAAAAATTAAAATATTTTTGTAAAATTAACAGCTAAAAAACTAACAATTCTAATTTAATCACAGTTAAAAATCTAAATTACCCAAAAAACAAAAACTAAATCTCACAAAAACTTTAAAGACAAAGAAGTATCAATGCAAATTACCCAAGATTAAAGAGAGGAACAGAGTCCACCTTTTTTCCAACATGACCCAACGGACAGTGCCATACATGCACGGACAAACATTATTAGGTGCCTAATTTTAACTAATTAAAGAGCGTGAGTAACACGCACAGGAGTGCGTGGGAAAGCGTTTGTCAGTAGGAAACAGAAAAAACGGAAAAGGAAAGAGAGGACAGAAACAAAAACAGAAAGCAAAGAAAAAGGGGAGCGGGTGAGTCCCTATCTCCAAGTCTTCAATGTGCAAGCCGTTACGCGGGAAACAGCTGTCCAAGACTCCCTTGCTGCACTACATACACGCACTCTCACGTGCCACGCGCACCCATACCCATTTCCCAACCTAACCCTGTCCATTTTCCGTACTCCTCACGTGAATTAGTCCGCCGCACGAGTGCACCTCACGTGAGGTCTGCGCCTCTACAGTTATTTTTTTCAATCTTTTTTTACCCGGCAGGGGAAAGTCTCCAAACAGCTATGGGTCTAAGAGGTATTTTTTAAAAATTTTTATTTTAAAAATAATTAAATTTTTTAATATTCTAATACACTCTTTAAAAAAATTAAAATAAAAATAAAAATTAAAGTATTTTTAATAGTATTTTTTATTTTAAAAAGTATCATTTTTAAAATAAATATCATTTTGAAAAAATTTTAAAAAATAAAAAGTATAATTTTTTATCAACTATAATAATACTCTTTATAATTACTTTTTATTTTGCATTTCCTCTTAAATAATTATGATTCATAATTTTTATTTTTTTATTTATTATTTTTATACTAAAATAAAATAGTATTAAAAAATTATAATTAATATATTTATAAATATGCTTAGAAAATTATGGAATAATAAATGAAGTTTGATATAGAGAGTGAATTTGACTCTCTACATTTGGAGAGCCAAGTTTCACTCTTTATTTTAAACTTTTATTTTGAAGAGTTCATTGGAGCTATGAATATAGTTATAACTAGGGGTGGGCAAAACCGAACCAAACCGTTCAAACCGAACCAAACCGTTGCTTTTGGTTCGGTTTGGTTTGGTTTGTAGAAGAAAATGGTTTGGTTTGGTTTACTATGTTAAAAAACCGTTATTAATGGTTTGGTTTGCGGTTTGGATAATTTTTGGACCAGACCAAACCGCAAACCGCACTTAATATTATATACATTTATAATATTTTTTATTATTAATAATATATATAACTAATATATATTTTTAATTTTTAGTTTGGATTGTAATACTTTGTTTTAATTTAGATTTTGAATTGTAATATTTTTAATTTGAATTTAATATTGTAGTATTAAAATTAGTTTAAATTTTGAACTA
>QANX01007829.1:63811-112974 GCA_003254975.1 Ochetophila trinervis
TTTTTTTTTTAAGTTCGGTATAATTATAATAATAAATAATAAACAACGTAATAATGAAATGGAAAACTATTACTTCGGCACAATAATAAAATAAAAATAAAGAGAATATAGCAGTTGTAAGCCTCAGGGGGGCTCAAAGCGGGGTTCGATTCTTCAACGCCACCTCTTTCATCGCTATTTTCTTTCTCAGGATGTTCGGAGGCTCGTCGAAGATCGGCCGAGGCGGCGGCGGCCCAGCCGGCCGAGGAGCCGGCGCCAAGCGCCTTAACTCCTCATTCCCTCTTCCGCCAACCCACCGCCCTGCCGTGCCTGCCCCCGCCGGCCGCCTTTCGCTCGGCGGTTCTGGCTCCGGCTCCGGCTCCGGCTCAGCTGCCAACCCCAGGAACCGAGGCTCCGGCCGCGCGGTGGCTTCAGCGGCGGCCCCATCCGTGGAAGAGACTTTCAGTCTTGTGGCCGGCAATGACCCCTTGGCGTTCTCCATGATCATTCGGCTTGCGCCGGACTTGATCGATGAGATCAAACGTTTGGAGTCTCAAGGTGGAACTGCGCGTATCAAATTCGATTCAATGGCTAATAATTCCAACGGAAATGTGAGTTATTGTTCTATGGAATTTCGTATTGAGCTTTGATTAATTAATTGGGTTGTTTGCACGGTTTTTGTGCTTTTACGCTATTTAATTTCACTTGCTCATTGTTTTCTTATTCTTCCTTCTTCCGCATATGTTCTTAAAATTGTTTTTTTTTTCGGCAGCAAATTTGTTATGTTTGTACTTCGGTCTGTGTTTTTGTTGGTTACTTTTTCACTTTTGTTTTGCTTACTCGAAGTCTTTTTCCATAGGTTCATGGAATTCTATTACAGTATAAATAGTTTATTGGCAGTTCGTCCATTTTATTCTTTGTTTTCTTATTGTTTGCACTTGGGTATGCTTGTTTTGTTTAAGTGGTGTTACATATTGGATTTTTTTTTTAAAACTCTTTTAACTAAAATTGCACTATCCGGATTGGGATTTTTTTTTTTTTTTTGTTGGATGTAGTTTGTAAATCCTAATTATGTTCCTTATAGTGTTCCTCTGACTCAGTTGATGAATAAATACTTAATTTGCACACAGAATTTTATTGTTACTATGTAATTTTGATTCTTGGTTGATTTACTTGGAACTTTTCTCCGTTTTTTATAGTTAGCTAGGGAATAACAGTTGAATGCTATTAAGTGTTTAACTTGGACCTTCAAGTGATAAAATCTTTGCATGGTCCATATTGCACCAGGTTATTGATGTTGGTGGGAAGGAGTTTAGGTTTACATGGTCGCGGGAATTTGGTGATCTTTGTGATATATATGAAGAACGTCAAAGTGGTGAAGATGGAAATGGTTTGCTTGTTGAATCAGGGTGTGCATGGCGCAAGCTAAATGTGCAGCGTGTCTTGGATGAGTTAACTAAAAACCATGTTAAAATGCGCTCAGTGGAAGCTGAACTCAAGCACAAATCACGCAAGTATGTAGTTGTTATCTTCTAGCTGTTCATTCTTGTTACTTGATCAATATATGCCTAGGCTTTGATTTATAAGCTTGCTAAAATTTTGAATGTATAGCGTAGATGACTAGATTTAATGTAGCATCTGTTTCCATGCATGTATCCCTAGGAGATCTGTGTCTTGCCTTTTAAATAAATGGTATTGGGAATTAAAAGGGAGTCCATCTAATCTGTCACCCCAAAGAAAAAGTTACGTGGCTTTTGCATTTACAGGGTTATTATCACTTTTCCTATATTCTCTCTTACTTTCAGTGGAAGTTAGAGTTAGAGTTAATTAGTGGTTGAATTGTAGTTATATGTCTGTCTTCTACTTCTTTAAGCTGTTTATGCTTTACTCTTGTTACTTTTTTTTTTTTTTAATGTGATATGTTGTTGTCATGAACACAGGGCCATTGTTTTAGATCATGGGAACCCATCTATGAAGAATCAAATAAAGCAATTAGCTGCTGTTGAGAGTAAGTTTTTAACTCGGAATTTGGTATTCACCAAACAACCAATCCCCCCCCNCCCCCCCTCTCTCTCTCTCCTCTTCTATATCAAGTAGCAAATTAGCAATATTTTCATCTCAATTTTGTTTTACTTTAGCTTACTAGAAAAATTTGAGATGACAATATCATCTGAACTACCTTTTGTAGCTAGTCAAATTATGACTTTTTTGGAAGTGTGAGATGATGAGGATTGATAAATTTTAAGTGCTCTATCTCTCATAGAAATTAATTAACAATAAAGATCCTATTACAATAACATTAATGTTTGTTCAACCTCAGAACCTGTTTGGAACTTGTGTGGAGTACAAAACATTTTTATGCCTCAAAATTTGTTCAACCTCCTTCCTTATGATTGTTGATGTTGTTAGTTAACTGTTTTTTGTGGCTTAATTCATGACTTAATGTCACAAGTAGATACAAGTAATTGTATGTGTAGTGTCTGATATCTTTCTTCTTTCCAGCTAATCCTTGGAGGTCTTTTAAACAGAAGAAAGATCCTCCATTTAAAAAGCGTAAAGTTGAAATACCTCAAGGTGAGTGGAGGTTTCTGCAGATTATCAGTTGCTAATGGAATATTTCCATTTAATATATGTTCAGCACGGTGTGTGTGCATGTGTGAAAGTCGAGCATGTTAGAAGGTTTCCATAGTTTGTTCAATGTTTAAAATCTCTTCTCTTTCACTTTTTACTGATAATATCATGATTTGGCTTCGCTGTCATGCAATGGTTGCAGCAGGAGCGTATAAATCTGGAATATCCTCAACCACTATTGCCAAGGGCAGACATTCATCATCTCCTCTTCCATCTCCACCAAAGCAATCTGGCCCTTCAGCATCTCCATTAAAGGCTATAAATGTCTCAAAGGTTCATACAAGTACAGAAGATAACATGCCCACTCAGTTGGCTGGTAAAGATAAAGCTACAGCTAACAGTGATAGAGAAATCCTGAGCAGAACTACTACCATAGGAGAGACTGTAGGGCGCAAAGGCAATACAGGAGCTAAACCTACAGATTTGCAAAGTGTGTTGGTTACGTTGCTAATGGAAAATCCCAAGGGGATGAGCTTAAAGGTAGGTATATAAAAATCTGACAACTACTATCTTGATATTAACCTTTAGTCGCTACCTGTAAAAATTGTTCTTCAAAGTTTACTCATATTAAACTGGAATGAAGAGCCACTACTTTTACCCTGTTACTTTTGTTAACTCAAGTAATCTGTTCTCTCTGTCTCTATGGTTATAGGCCTTGGAGAAAGCTATTGGGGATTCAATTCCTAACTCCATGAGGAAAATTGAGCCGATAATAAAGAAAGTAAGTAACAAAATTCCCCAATTCTGTTATGTTAAGATCATTAAGTGATATCCATCTTATTCAATCTTGACCTCAGATTGCAACTTTCCAAGCGGGACGATATTTTTTGAAACCAGGAGTGGAGTCAGAAAGCTTTAAGAAACCTTCATCTGGAGGTGGAAGGTACCTAACTTTTTCTTTGTGACTGCACTGGGCTTGATCTAACGACTTCAGAAAGTAGATTCCCTGTCTTGTTTTCTTTTGAGGTTGGTTTAGTTTAAATTGAGGGTCCATTTAAAAAAAGAAAAAAGAAAAGAAAAAAAAAAGATGACATAATAGTGGTAACAAACAGAAGTACCAGGTACCGCTGAGCTCAAATTATGTAGGAGGGAAGAATTATATGTTGCAGCACACAATATCTAAAAATGTAGGAATCTGGAACAAAGAGAAGAAATTAATTAGTAATACTTGGGATTTACATGTCACCTTGGGGCTTCTATCATAATTTTATATATATATATATTTTTTCCAGTTCTACAGAAGGAAACCTTAATTTTTTTATTTTATATATATATATAATTCCAGTTTTCCAGAAGGAAACCTTAATCAGACACCTGTTCCTGAAGATAATCGTGATCATACACCTGCTCCAGAGCTGCACTTTAAAGAGAAGTTTCCTTCTCATGAATTGGAGGAACACGGACAGTTGAACTCTGAACTTGGAGAAGAATCAAATGAATTAGAAAAAATTAACGACCAACAGCATTCACCTGATATTTTTGGTGAAAAGAAAGGTTCTGACAATAGTGAAGGGCAGGTAGGGAGTTCTAGTGATAGTGGAAGTGACAGCGACAGTGAAAGTGACAGCAGCGACAGTGGAAGTGACAGTGGAAGCCCTAGTAGAAGCAGGAGCAGAAGTAGAAGTCCAGTAGGAAGTGGGAGTGGGAGTGATAGTGATAGTGACAGCGATGCATCTTCCAACAGCAAGGAGGGGTCTGATGAGGATGTTGACATTATGACCAGTGATGATGACAAAGAACCCAAGCATAAATTGCAAGCCTCTGAACCAGGATTCTCTATGTCACCCATAACAAGCAGAACACCAGATGCTGGGCCTTTGCAGGTGGCGAATAATGAGAAACAAGATGATCATGAATTTGATGTTGTTGAGATTGAAAAAGACGTGCCTGTTGGGCATCAAGAAACTGGAATGGTTATGGTTGGTAGCTCTGCTCATAAAAGAGAAAATGAAAAGCCTGCAGACAAAACAAAAAACTTTTCACCTGATGGGGATGAGCTCCAAAAGCGACAAAATTATATAGTAAGTTTATTTCATGAAGAGGCTGTTAAGGACAGCTCTAGGTATGAACAATCTGATAGCACTGAGAGGACATCTAAAGGAAAGAACAAAAGGGGTTCGGAGGTAAAGCACTTAGATGAGAAATCTGAATACACAAAAAGGTCAAAAACACATATTTTATCTGAGCCTTCTCTTTCTGGAGGTAGGGATATCTACATCCAGGACAATTCCCACAAGTTGTCATCTGATAGACTCATGGAAGACCCTTATAGGGTTCCCAACAATCAAATGACAAATGGAGCTGATAGGTATGGGAATACTGATATGTCCTCACAAAAAGGTTACAACCAAGCATTCTCTGGTAAATCTAGTTCAGATTTTCAACAATCAGGTAGAAGGTCATTTGACAAAAGTGCCAAGGTAAAGGTTCCTGATTCATCAGAGAGACCAGATAATTATCTTGAAAGCTTGGGACGTGGGTGGAACTACTCCGAAAAGAGCTCTAATGCAAATGGAGTTCCAGTACAGAATGTTAAATTTAACAGAGATGCTCAATATGAGGATGGTTATGCTAATGAGAAAAAGGTTATGAGAAAGTCTAAGGAAAGCAGTGCCAGAAGCAAACAGTCAGTGCCCTCTGACTCGCAAAACAGGAAGCATGGCGAAGTTGTTGGAAAATTCAAGGAAGGTGGACAGATTTTCAGCTCAGTAGGGGGCTCTTCTCCAAAGGATAACGGCAGAACTGGTGCAGATAAGTCTCCTATTGTTAATGGAAGAAGCAGTAAACTCCAAAGAGAGCATTCAGACTTGGAGTTAGGAGAACTTCGTGAGCCATTGCCTGAGGAAGCAACAATTAAAAAACAATCTGAGATAATTTCGTTTAAACAGTCAGAGAACAGATCGGGTGCTTCAGATGACTGGAATTCAGATTTCAGTAAAGGGAAGCCTGCTGGAAAGTCAACTTTAGATTCTGGAAAGCCAATCTCACCTGATCTAAGTACCAGGTTTCAAAACAATGTTGAAGGGTCAAATAGAAAGAGGAACCACGAAGATCGTGTTGAAGATTTAACGAGATCTCAACAGAGAGCTGTACAATCTCAGTCACAGTACCTTTCAAGATTGGATCATGTTGAAAGTGGGCCTCAGTCTACTAAAATGGCTGACACGAGTATTAAACAAGTAACTAATCTAGAAGGCTATGGAGAAAGCAACAAGAAAGCACCTGTAAGTGCTCCTCAGCTGCATGATTCTAGACGAGGACTAGTTTCTCAGTCCAAGAAAGAAAGTAAAAGGCACTCATCTAATTCAATGACAGAGTTGCCTGATGGACGAAAGGAGTTACCATTGCCTGAGGGGAATAATAGTGACCGAAAGAGAAGGGATTCCTCTTCAGATGAAAATAGTTGTTCTTACACTAAATATGAAAAGGATGAGCCAGAGCTCAAGGGCCCAATAAAGGATTTCTTTCAGTAAGTTGCTGTATTAGAGGTTTACCTCAGGCGATCCATTCCCGTCTAACCATTCTGTATTTGTGGGCTATATCGTGTTTTACGTCTCCTAGTTTTCTGGCATCTAACACATTGTATTTTTCTTTTCCCTACCTTTCTTTGTTAGGTATAAAGAATATGTGCAAGAATATCGTGATAAGTATGATAGCTACTGCTCTTTGAACAAGATTCTGGAGAGTTACAGGTAAGTTTTGAGGATTCCGTATTCCCAGAATTGTGCTTTTGCTTCATAATCATTTGCATGCTTATTTTCTTTCATATTATTATTCTTCAAAATCTTATATATCTAAACCAATGCAATATTCGTTACATGTAGGAATGAATTTTATAAATTAGGAAAGGACCTCGAGTATACTAAAGGCAGGGACATGGATAGATATTATAACATCATGGAGCAACTGAAGGAGTCCTATCGAAAGTGTGGAACGGTATGCTCTATTACAAAATTTCCTATTTTATATCTTTTACAAAGTGTTTGCCCCTTGGTAATTATCAGGACTTAAGTAAGAATGCAACTTGCAGAGACACAAGAGGCTGAAAAAAATATTTGTGGTGCTTCACGAAGAACTGAAGGTAATTGCAGACTTGCCAACCTCCATTTTCGATTATTTTCACTATAAGTTGTAGTTAGGTGTAATAGTTGTTGCCTTTGATTTTATAATTCGTAAACTTTTCAAGTACTTATGCATAGCTTCAATTTCATTGCAGCACCTTAAGCAAAGGATAAAGGACTATGCACTTTCCTATATGAAAGATTGAAGAGAGAACCTGATGCTTCCTCATAAACAGGAAACTGAGGCCATTTCCTTCTGAAGTGAAGATTACCAGGAAAATAATGGAAGAGCAAGCCAAACGTTTCCTATATTGAACGGCTCATGAGTTTGATAGTCGTTTTTCCACACCGCGGGGGTATACCGATTAATATGTATATTCAACTTTCTTTTTGTATATGTATCCGTAACAGGTCTGGCTTCTTGTTTTTTGTTTAGCCTGGCCTGACCTTGTATCTTGGTTTTCTTTCTTTTTGAGCTTCACAAATTTTCATACACATTGTACATTATCATTATATAAAGTTTTCAACGATTTTGGGGCTGCAGTGAGGCCTATGCTCACTTCTTCTAATTGAGTAGAAATTCTTATGTGAAACCCGGTACCAAGTCAACTTTTCTCGACCAATTGCGCGGTGCCATCTCATTAAAATTATGCCATGTCACGGTCAACTGATGCAAAGAAAAATTAATAAATAAATAAACAAGAAAATTTAGTAGAAACGATAATTCCCAAGAAAAAGAGCACAAGGAGACAGCTATAAATGCGTTCAGGTAGTCAATGGTGTCATTCAATTCCTTGTCCTTTCAAGATTTACCTCAGAAGGATAAAATAAAAATTTATTTATGTTTTTCCACAGTGAAAAAACATTCGGTTATTAAGAAAAATAAAAACAAAAAAGGACATTTTTATTTTTATTATTTGTCACCGATGTGGAATGTGGATGATCATTTTGTGTGACTTTTAGTGATATGGTAATTGCTAATTAGTAACATTTAATTATTATAGATTTTTTATTTTAATTTTTTTTTAAAGTGAACTTTTTAGACAATTGAATTGATAATGTTGTGACAAATAGTGCATTTATTATTATTATTATTATTATTATTATTATTATACACATATACTAAGGGTCATTCTTGTTCCATATTGGATAAAATTTTGGTCGAGCATTTTAATAAGAGTATTTCTATACACATATTCTAAGGAGCATTCTTGTTCTTCTAACATTTTTAATTATCATCCACTTCACTAAAAAGAAAGAAAAAGACACATCATTCCGCTATTCAATCACTTAGAAACCGTTTAGAAGTGATTCCTAAAACATTAAAAGCACTGCAAAATAAGTTAAAATCACTTTTACGATGGTTTAAAAAAAATCTAAAAGTAATTTTACATTTTGGTTCAGAAATTGTTAAATGTGACTTCATAAACTATTTGTGTGACTTTTATTAACATGACAATTGTTAATTATTAAAATTTAATTATTTATTAAGTTTATTTTAAAATCTTTTAAAAAATAAACCATATTTTTTTAAGACAACAACTTAAATTGACAATTTGGTTTTAACACATTTCTTATTATTATTGGTAGTGTTACTTATTTATTTATTTTTATATATTTTTTTGGTAGTGAGACAATTCAAGGGGCGTATTGGCTACGCGCCATACAGGAGTAGTAAGATATTCCACATCTGTTAAAAGTCAATTTTACCCATGTTCATTGACATGAATTACTTCCCACCCTAGTTGCGCACAAAAATAATTGCAGTTAATCCGAGAAATTTACCTTCTCGGCCCCTCGCGACCAAAATTTTTTTATTTTCTCCTGTGTGTGATTTTTTATCTGCAATCTCTCACTGAAGAATCTGATCAACGAAGGGCCAAACTATCCACACATTCAGGAGTACGATCTCACTCTCAGTGTACCTCTTTGAAATTTTTAACAACTGGGTTCGCTTAAAGTTGTAGTTTGGAGAAGAACAACAACTGCTCTGAAAAAGAAAAAAGAAAAAAAAGAAGCTATTTTTGAAACTGCAAAAGAGTTGTGTACTAATTCATCTCTCTTTTATTCCTACCTACGGTACTTATAATCATCTTTCTCAATTTCAACTTCTGTATGTCATTTATAATTGAGGATTCTACTCCTTTTTATTTTTGTAAGCGATAAATAAATTTTTGGGTATTATAGAAATCAAAGAATTCTTGTTACTAAACCTCGTTGATTATGAATGACTTTGGATTTTATGTGCTTTATTATGGATATTGGGCGTAATTGAATAGTTTCTTTAAATGGGTAATTGTTTTATTTGGGTTTTATAGAGGTTTGAAAACGGAAATCAAAGAATTCTTGCTATTAAATTAAACTTGTAATATGAAAAATAGTTTTTTTCTTCCCTTGAAGTTTTAGAGACACCAGAAATTCATGATCTCACATGTTTCAACAGAGGTTTTGGAGCACTCTGTCCCATTGAATGGAATATGTAAGTTTTCTTATTTTTACGTATCTAAATTTTGGTTCTTCTATCATATCCTCAAAGAATAGTCCTTTGTTAAGTATGAAGCCAGTTTAGCCAAAAAAAAAGTTCACTAGTCTGTTTATATTTTACAGACAACTCAGATTTAAGGAAGTTCCTAAGATTGCCATGCTGAATGTTGCTACCGGTCAGTGGATTAGGGATGAATTCTACGATGGATGACATGAACTTAATTCAGCAAGCACAGAGGCATCACTTGGTTGTTAGGGAGCTTGGAGAAGAAATTGATCTAGAAATTGGACCTGGAGACGATGATCCATCATTTGCCAACACCCCTCTTATTGGTGGTCCACCCAGAGAACCTTCAGCTGAGGAGCATGATGAGAGCAAGCACATGGTAATGGTATCTCAACTCCCCAGTGACGATCAAGATATGTCAAAGACACAACCCTCAAAGAGAAAGAAGAAGGTAGTTAAAAGATGGAGAGAGGAATGGGCTGATACCTACAAATGGGCTTACGTTGATGTCAAAGAAGGGACAGCTAGAATTTTTTGCTCTGTTTGTAGAGAGTATGGTAGGAAGCATAGAAGAAACCCCTATGGAAATGAGGGCAGCCGGAATATGCAGATGAGTGCTCTGGAAGAACACAACAATAGTTTGCTTCACAAAGAAGCTCTTCGGCTTCAGATGGCTTCCAAGGATAAGATTGTTGTTGACAAACCCATTTATGTAAAAGGTTAGTTCTTTTTTTTTTTTTTTTCACCTAAAATTTTTGGTCTGTGTGGAAACTTTAAGTGTTCTAGACAGTCCTTAAATTTGCAGTGTTCACTCTGCGAAGTGCTACTTGGGTTTGCTTTCATTTCATCAGCATTTAGCATGTAGGTGGGCTTTCAAATGTGTTGAATTTGTTGCTACACTCAAACTTTGTACTTGTGAAATTAAAAGATGGATTTTGCAATGGTGTAATCGTTGAAAGCTTAGTTGATTATTTGTTTTGCTAATTAGCACATACAACTTGTTCAGGAATTTATTGTACGATGATTGAGTTTAGTTGAAACTGTGTAATTTTTCTACCTTAGATGTTAGGTCAAATATTTGAAATGAATGATCTGAATGTTGGATGTATGCATACATACTATTACACCTTCTTCATAATTTTATGGATAATTGCATGTTTTAGTTTTATTAATTATTTTATCCTTTTGTCGTTTTTAAAATTCTCTTAAGCGGTAGCTCTTATGTCAAAAACGGCTGGATCAATTGTCGAAGCTGCACTTAAAAGGGATCCTCATGAGATTGAGTTCATACAATCAGTTCAAGAAGCAGTTCATGCTCTAGAAAGAGTAATTGCAAAAAATTCTCAGTAAGTTTCCTTAAGAATGATTAATTTCTGTCTTTCTTACTATTACAAGCAAAAAGATCTACTGCCAAGTTTTCACTGATCTTATGCAGTGATTATAAATGATTCAGTTATGTCAACATAATGGAGCGCCTATTGGAACCTGAGCGAATGATTCTTTTTCGAGTTCCTTGGGTGGATGACAAAGGTGAGACACATGTCAACCGAGGCTTTCGGGTACAATTTAACCAGGCCTTGGGTCCATGTAGGGGAGGTATCCGATTTCACCCATCAATGAACTTAAGCATTGCAAAGTTCCTTGGATTTGAACAGGTAATTTTGTGTGTATTTTTGGTCTGTTTATTATTTGACTTGTCTTCCATTAATTGATGTTGAACTTCATGTAAAAGTTCTGCCAAATATTCTCACTCCCTCTTCCAGTTTATGCATATCTGAATAGTTGGTGTTGTTAAGAGTGTTATAATTATTCTACCTATTCAGTGTTGAATTACTGAAGGAATAAATCAAAATAACTTGCTTAAGTGCTATGAAATGATTGCAAATGTGAATAGGCCATGATGAGTGAAATGGAATTATCAAAGTTTAAATTGGCTTAACATTGTTAAGTCGGTGATTACTCAAGGTTGTGATTGCTTGACAATATGCATTTTTTTTGCTGCTGGACAGACTTTAAAAAATGCCTTATCACCATATAAAATAGGAGGAGCAGCTGGTGGTAGTGATTTTGATCCAAAAGGAAAAAGTGACAATGAGGTAAAATCTTCATTATGATACATGAAGATCTTTACTCTTGAATGTTCTTAAATATTATGATATATTTTCTCTAAGCTTGCAGGTTATGCGTTTTTGTCAAAGTTTCATGAATGAGATCTATAGGTATTTGGGTCCTGATAAGGTAACTCAAGGAAGATTCTATCGCTTAGATGTTCCAATGTTTTTTGAAATATGCATGTCTGATATAATTTTTTATATGATTTAGGACCTTCCTTCGGAGGAAATGGGTGTTGGTACTCGGGAAATGGGATATCTTTTTGGACAATATAGACGTTTAGCTGGTCATTATCAGGTACTCTTGTAAGAAGAGATCAGACACTTCAACACGTGTAATATGATATTATTTTGGAACTTTTGTTGAATCTTTTTTTTTTTTTTTTTCCCCGTGACTGCTGGTATAGATTGTATTTACATGACCATTTATAACTTATTCACTCTTTCTTCGAATATTAATATTGTTAACTTCTACTCTTTTCACATCATTTGCATGCATGCATTGTGTAACTTGGTAAGAGAAAAGGCCAATCGGGAACCATTGAATTGAACAGGAAAGAGAGGGGAGGTTGTTTTGCGAGAAGTAAAATGTGTGGACAACTCATCTGCAGAAGCAGAGAGCCATCTCCTCTTTCAAAAACTTTCTTGACCTGTTCCGTTAACTGATGGAAGAGAGCAATCAGGAAAATTGAAGTGGACAGGGTCTCTTAAATTAGTCTTTTGTGGGGCATTGGACTTGCGTCTGAGACACTGCTTTAAAAATATGCCATGCCCTTAGGTTCTTCAGTTTTTATTGTTCATTGGCCTATTCTAATGATGTTAGCAATTAGATGTTAGATAGTCAATTAAATAAGGTATAGGAGGTCCATTCTCGATGAGCGCTTGAAGAAATGAAAGCTGTGGGACAGCTCTTTTTGGCCGGGGAGTTGACAAAGTAGTGCATGACTGATGGATTTTTTTTTTCCAATGTATTTGTGTAGCATCATGAATATAAGAGTAAGCTGGTTGCTAGGATGGTGGAGGTTTGGATCTGGACAGTAAGTTGATTTTTGATCAATGAGAATTGTGTAGTGCACCAGGGTGAAATAGAATGATGTTTTTTCTGATCAATATGGACTTGTTGGATCTCCGCTCCTGCTTTTGCTGTAAAGTTCTCTTTTTCCACCTGAAGAAAAAAGTAAAAAAGAAAGGTTGAAGCTTTTGAAGGATTCTTTGTTGAAAGTAGTTGTCTTATGGACAAGGCTTTAAAAAATATTAGGAAATAAAGAATTTGATTGGCAAACAAAATTGACAATGTGGTATTTTATCGTTTATGCATTAGAATCCTAGGGATTTGTAAGTTCTTGAATTGTTAGATGTTGTAAGATATATTGAGGGAGGAAAGAGATATAATAGAAAAATTCTTAGTTCAAAAAAGTGATGTGAGGTACGGTTGTAACTGGGTCAGATTTAATTAGTTTTTTGAGGTACAAACCGACCCACTGAGTCGGGTTAAAAAAATACAACCTGAAGCTGACCCAAACACTCGTTTTTCAACGGGTCGGCTGGGTTGGGCTGGTCCTCAGGTATTTTGAACAGCCCTATTGAGATGTAACTTTTTGACCATTGACTGCTCTATTATATCAGGGATCCTCAGTCTGTTGGACACTGATTAATGGATCTCGTGATTCTTTTTGTGAATATCATTTGGAGCTGTGTTCTATATTAGTTGCCACTCTCATGCAATATTAGAGTGTGGAATATAAAGTATACTCATGAATCTGGAGCTGATGCTTGCTACTATTTTGGGGTCATTGTGAAGGGCCAAAGTGAAAGAAATTGAGAAGTTTTTCACTTTACTGAACTTAAGTTTGCAATTCTTAGTAACTTATTTTCATGAGATAATAACTTGGAGTAGGGTTGTACTTTCTGAAGTTTTCCCCCCCTATACTTTTTTGGCTTTATTGTGTTCATCATGGAAAGAAAATTCAAGTGATTTCTCTTTATGTTTTCATATGTATGCCTTACTTATGCAGGGAAGTTTTACAGGGCCAAGGATATTTTGGTCTGGTTCCAGCCTTCGAACTGAAGCTACTGGATACGGACTGGTAATTTAATGTTTTTTACACATTTCCTGTATTTGTACCTTTTCCAGTATGAGATCTTTATTTTCTTCACTATGACTTGTCTTTAACAATTTGGTATTCTTCCTTATCTATTGAATTACCTTTGAAATTAATGAATTCATGATTCTGCAGGTGTTTTTTGCCCAGCTCATACTTGCAGACATGAATAAAGAACTCAAAGGATTAAGGTATCTTAATTTGAAACTTTTCAAAGTTTTGGCTGGACTTTAGGAGTCAATAATGTAGTATAGCAGAATATTAAGGGTTAAAGCCTTGCATGTGTTACAGAATTTCAAGCTTTTGAGTTTATGCAAATTTTAGGAGTGTTCTATGCTCAATTTTATGAAGGTTGTATGTTTTCATGAGTGTGGATGTGTTTGTGTGTGTATAGTATGGAATATACCTCTGTCATGATCTGAGGTAGAGCTCCAAGACAATTGGTTTGTGCTGGTTGAAGCTAGTTTTGAAAATTACATTGAAATGTCTTTTTTGGATTTTGCATCCAGATGTGTTGTGAGCGGTTCTGGAAAGATTGCAATGCATGTTCTGGAGAAGCTTATTGCTTATGGTGCACTTCCAATCTCAGTATCTGGTAATTGTTCATTTCCGTAAAAACTTATTGAACTTTGTATGGTTCGGACATATAAGATTCATATTCTATCCATGTACAGTTGATTTCTTTGGAAGACATGTAAGTATGTATGTATATGTGTGGCCTGGAAGCTATTTTGCATGGTAACAAAGTTTCCAACAATTTAAATTTGAATTATACATGTCTCATCCATAAGTTGACTCAGAAAAGTTTGCTCATACTGTGGAGTGTTATAGGTCATGTGTGTATGATTCACATCTGTCGTCCAGCTTGAGCTATAATGACAAAACGAAATCCTTCTGGCAAATGTTATTTAGATAAAAAAAATAATGAGATAGATTCCTTCATTGAGTTTTCTTAATGTTAGTAATGGGAGTTGGGAGTCACCGTACATGAGTGTCCATGCTTTTAGGGATGGACTATAACTTCACCCAATCACAGTCTCTGAAGAGGCGTAGAATCATCTCTATAATTGTAAAATCTGACAGAACAGAAACTACTTTTACTACTTTCACACTCCTTTAATGTTCTTGTGTTCAAGGTATTAGAAATGTTATTTTCTTTCTTAGTTTTTGTCATCATTTATCAGTTCCCGCAAATTACATTCCATTTATTGGCAAAACTACTTACAGATTCAAAGGGATATCTTGTGGATGAGGATGGATTTGATTACATGAAAATATCTTTTCTGAGAGATATCAAAGCTCAACAGAGAAGTTTGAGGTGTGTCTGTGACTTCTTTTGTATTTTTCCTGACAATTGCTTCATTAAGGTTTCATTATCATATTTATGGCATCTGCAGAGATTATTCAAAGACTTATGCTCGGTCCAAGTACTATGATGAAGCAAAACCTTGGAGTGAAAGGTGTGATGTTGCATTTCCTTGTGCTTCACAGAATGAAATTGATCAATCTGATGCCATTAATTTGGTTAATTCAGGTTGCCGTATACTAGTAGAAGGTAGTAGTCCCTGTTACATGCATTATGTTTTTTGTAATCTGGCTAATTATTTTAATATTTTTTTTATGATATCCATTATTATAATTATTATTTTTGTTGCCTATTCTAGGATCAAACATGCCTTGCACTCCTGAGGCAGTTGATGTCCTGAGAAAAGCTAATGTTCTCATTGCTCCTGCAATGGCTGCTGGCGCGGGAGGGGTGCGATGTTTCTTTCTAGTTACGCCAGTGAATGTTTTGTTTTTGTAGTCAGAATTATGCTATTGCTGCATGCTGAAATTGAATAGAGTAAATATGAGCCAAGCTTTTCTATTTATAAAATATCATGGAATTCAGTAACCAGTTAGATCCAACAGTGATATGTAGAACTAGAAGAAGATGCATTCATTATTTGAGTAGAATTTAATATGCATATTGCATTGGAAATAGATGTGCTAAGTTTGTTATCTAGTTTATGCAGGTTGTTGCTGGAGAACTTGAGTTAAACCACGAGTGTAATTCGATGAACTGGTCACCTGAGGATTTTGAATCTAAATTGCAGGTGAGTATGATACAGATTTTAATCCATGCTAGTCTGGTCAGTTTTATAGCTGCGGTGCACATAATAACCAAGCTTTCATTCTTGTTTTTAATACATTTGGAGCTGTTTCCAAACCAGCGAGTCTATATGATTTATTGACTGCCAGTGGTCTAAATAACTATTTGCTATGCCCATCCTTTATGGTGGAAGCGGTAGCATTAGAGTTTTAGAATCATTTAATAATATCTGTGACTCTGGTCATTATTGTTATGAGTAATGCTAGAGGTACCAAATAAATCTACCAAGATATATACCAAGTGTTATGTGTTAATATTTTATTGGTTAACATATTAATATAACCTAGTTATAGATAAGTGAAAGGGATAAGTGTAACTAAACATATGTGATTCAAATATTGACACATGGCACTTGGTATACATCGTGGTAGATTTATTTTGTACCTCTAGCATTATTCTATTGTTATTGTTTGTTTGTTGAGCATAGTGAAACTTTTATTATAGTGGAACTTTTATTAATGACTAGTGATGAACTTTTTTGTTTCTTATTCTTTCAACACCTACAAAGATAGATACCCTCCATTCAAGTTCTTGCGCTGGTTTTTCTGTTTAACTATTTCTTGACTTCATTTGCATTGAAACTCCCAGGAAGCGATGAAACAGACTTATCAGAGAGCCCTCAAAGCAGCAACTGATTTTGGGTATCAGAAAGAGAGTCCCGAGTAAGTACTTTCCCACATCAACACCTACTGCTATTCTATCATAAGAAAACTCATGGTAGCCAGACTGGTGTCTGACTTTATATACAGCAGCTATTCTGTTATGTTGATTGTTGAATTACCTTCAAGCCTTTGGCAAAATGAATTCTTCATTATTATATGGGTGGCTTGGAAAAATTTGCTAGTTTATCACATTGTAGTATGGGTCCCAAAAAGATCAATGTTTTATTTTATCCTCTCATTTACTTGCTTGACACAGGGCTTTAGCACATGGAGCTGTCATCTCTGCTTTTTTGACTGTTGCTCAAGCTATGACCGATCAAGGATGTGTATAGAACTCAGTTTTAAGGATATTGTACAAATGTTTGAAAACTCTTAAAGGCTGGTGTCCATTTTCATCTACATTATGAATGGTAATGGTTGGGAGATATGCTGGTGGGGGAAGCTGGAGAGATTACCAGGGTATGGAATTGTTGTATTGCTTTCGGCAGTCACATACTTCTAAGTTTACACCAGGTAAAATTGAAGATATAGCAGATTCCTTTGTAACATTGTATGTAATGTATTAGCTGACATCTAGAAAAAGAGTAAATTTGTGATAGCAAATTGGAACACACATAATGCAAGTAAATGTCTACTTGCAGACAATGGTAGTGTAGGAAGGGTCTCAAGATTCTTGCGAAGAAGTAATTTGTACTTTGGGCCCCATTGAGATACAAAAGATACTTGTTGCGAGCTTGTGGAATGTTTGCAACTAAGATTCGGAAATATAATTTTAATTTTATACTGTAATCTGTTGCAAGTAAGATGCTCTTGGGATACAAAATAATGATTTTCTTTTTAATGGGGCATGCAAAATAATGCTTCACCGAAACATAGTTTTTCAAATTACATTTAATCTCTTTTTAAGTCCACTCTCTTCTAACCCCTTTAGTTTTCAAATTACATTTAATATCATAATCACTAAACTATACCTCGTCTTCCTCTTCAAGACGAATAGCGCAATGAAACACTTTCAAAATCTTGGCAAGTTTTTTTTATGCTACGTTTTGCACCTTTAGTTCGCTCTCCTTGAAGAGTGCGAGGATGAGTCAGATTTCTCAGCCAAATAGTGCTCAAGCATATCTTCTTCATCATCTGCCATAAGACCAGCGAGAAAAGATTCAGAACAACAGATTTTAAGGAGAAAACAATGTTAATTTTGTAATTACCCAAATTTTTATCTTATTATATTTTTCCATCATTAACATGAAATTAAAGGTAGGCAGCTAGAGAACCACCTTCAAAATCATCATCATCAAAGTCGATATCTTCCTCGTCTTCTTCATCAGATCCTTCAGCAACTTGGGCTGCACCTTTCTGTTGAAAAGAGGAAAGAAACTAATATCACTGCTAATTATTAAATACCCAATGAAGTATAACAAATCAGACCTCTATGACATAAAACCAACTAAATTATCAGATATTATGAGCCACTATGATAAGTTTAAGCACTCCTTGTTTGTTTGCTGCAATAGCCAATTATGTGAGGGAAAACAACATACTGCAGAAGCTCGTCCACTTTCAAACCATTGCCTGCCTGTGAGTTTCTTTTCCTTGGGTGCTGCAAGTGCAGACTCCGGCATTAGCCTGAAAATCAGTAACATCTGTTGGTAACAAAGCAAAAGCTCAAAGGAAAAATGTATCACTTATCGCCATTTATTAATGCATTAATGACCAAGGTGGGCAACAATTGTGAGGATGGAATGTCCAAGACCATTAATTTTAAGTTCTCCACTCAATTTTATTTATTGTCTTTTTCTTTTGATTGGTAACTTCTGTAATTTTAACCAAGTACATAATTCTTCAAGACGTGAACATTGACCTACTCCATTTACTCAAACAATGGTTCTTCTTGTCCAAGAATGGGAATTTCCTAATTAGTCATAAATATAAACCATCAACCCATTCTTAATTATTTGTTGTCAGTAATAGGTGAATTCTCATTCAAGGGCAGATGGTAGCAAAAGGCACCTACCATGGAGCTGGACATGTTTAACAGAAGGTAAATTACCTTATTGTCTGTACAATTTTAAATAATCCAAAAAAGCAGCTAAACTTAAGTTACATTGTTCCCAAATTTTATATGCACTACCATGACATTATCATGCCTCAGAACCTTAAAACTACTCCATGACATTATCATGCCTCAGAACCTTAAAACTACTGCAATAACAAACTTACTTGGCTCGTTCAAGTGCCAACTCTGCTTCAAACCTCTCTCTCCAAGCCAAGAATGTTTCAACAGTGACCGGTTCTCCATGTGGTACAACTACCTGAAAAGAGGAAATACAGGGAGCAGAAGAATGTGAAGCAGCTCCTTAGATATAATTTTAAAAGGTGAAGACTATTGTCAAAAGATACAGTAGAATATACACCCATCAGTGATGACAAATATAGTTGGAGAAATCTAATAGCCCAGTTTTAATGCAATGTTTTTTACCATGTTCAGTATTAAACATGCAGCATGGAAAACTCAACATGAGTTATTTGGATCAAGGAGAAAGATCCTTTGTAAGTTGCGTCTCTTACTGATAGCACTTTTATTTACTTCTTAACACGCTTTTCCGAAACAACTTTTAAACATGCAAAATATGCAACATCGTCTAACAAGAATATCAAGGTTGACTACCTGAATTCTCTTTTGAAATTTCTTTAAGGTTCGCGACATGAGTTATTGGGAACAAGGAGAAAGATCCTTTAACTTACAGAGTCTCTTACTGATAGCACTTTATTTACTTCTAAAGATGCCTTTTCGAAGTAACTTTTAAACATGCAAAATCATCTAATATAAATGAATAACAAAGGAACACTCATGTTGAGATTAACATTAGGCATCCAACTATTTGTGAAAGAATCTATGGGTTTGCAAGGTTTTGGCACCTTCGGTCAACAATAAATGAAATGCTTAGATAAAAACTCTATGAATGAATGAAATGATTATATATACAAAACTCCATCCAGATTTGAAATTTAGAAAACAAATTATGGTGACTAAAACAACTGATATAAAAATGCAGGACAAACAACCATACATCCTCTTTTGCTGCTTCTTCTGCTTGGGCATCCTCAATGCTATTGTCTTGACCAAATCGTTCAAAGAGCCATTCCTTAGCTGATGTGACTAGTGTGTAAATCATAGCCATACCCAGATTTTCAGATACCTGTAGAATTTATTATGGAATCAAAGTTTTGGACAACTTCAAATCATTTGTTGAACACTACAGAGCCCATTTATTGATTACAAACAACTACAACGAATTTTTTTTAAAGTTTAGTTCCTTTGCCATAGTTAACTTAACTTTGTATTAGCTTAAACTTTTGAAACTCATGTTAACTTAATGTGGTATGATGGCCTAGTTGAGGTTTTGTATTCAAAACATGGTAAACTCCATTTCTGGTAATTTTTTTATAGACCCAGATAATTATGTTCTTGGACAGGCCAATACATTATGAGTATTAACTATCTATTTTGTTAGCTTAATATATATATAGTTGGGTTTACATTGTAGTATAATCTATAAATAATATCTTTTCATATGAAAATTTCTTAGAGTCTAACTATAAGACTAATCCATTTATGCTTCCCTAATAGTATCTCAAATCACTAAAATGTTTTTGAAAAAGAAGAAAGACATATTGCATGACTAAATTCATATAGAATGGTGAAGTGTGCAAAAGATACCTCTTGTTGAAGCTTTTCTTTCAAAATTTTAAGACTTTCAGCTTGTATTCCACGTAAACTGGAGAAAACGTTGCAAACATTATTTTTGAAACCAAAAATAGGTCCTCGTCAGTAACTAATCTGAACAACAGGACACTGACAGCATCTGTCCACATCTTAACAATGTATTGACAGCAGAGAATTATAATCTAGAAATGAACAGTTTTGTTCCATCAGGTGAAAAACATAGAAATATTTTGCTAGAAAAGTAAGGAAATACCTTTTGACATTTAAAAGTGGAGGTTCATCTGGATACTTTTCTGTATGTGAAAAAATCAAACCCAGCTGAACTGCAACAGAAGTTTAGGAAACTGCTTATCTTCAAAGGAAATCCAAAGATTTAAAAGTTAAAAGGTAAAAAAAACCAAGCTATCACAATTCTGAAATAGAAATAATAACTATAACATTATTCAAATCATCATACAATTAAAATTAATAATAACCTGGAAGGGCTGTTGACTCATAATCTGCATCATCATCCTGTTAAGCATAAAACAATAAGGTTAAATAATACATATAAATGCACAAGCCAAAAACAATAGTCTACTTCTTCTTTTTCCTTCTCCCTCTCTTCTTTCTTCTTCTTCTTCTTCTTTTTTTTTTTTTTTTTTGGTATAACAACTTAAATCTAGCATGCCAAATGGAATTCTCAAACAACTCTAAGACAATTATCAGAGGTAAGGTTTTTCATGAAGATGCCAATAAAAGTGTAATGATAAAATAAATTCCACTTAGAGAAGAAGATTACACACTTGTGGAGATAGAGTTATTTGGAAGCATCGATTGGAAGTATTTAAGCCACTCTCGCCTGAGTGAATTTCTGGCAGCGACACACCCAAAAGAAATTAATAACTCGTTACATGTTGCGATTGGGTTGAGGCATGGCAATCAGTTCCTCTAACATATGTTCATAAGCATAAGTGCCACTAACCTTTGAATTCATCCATAAGTATTGCTTCCAATGCTTCGATTTCCATCTCCTGCTCTAGTGCATAGTCTGTAGATATGGTTAACAAGAATAAACACATGTGTCAGACAATTGGTGAAAAAAAAAAAAAAGACACTGCGACCTGGATCTTCAATTATAGGGATAAAAGAGTTGAATGGGGTTTCAGTAGCACTTTGGATTAAAGTTTTAAGAGCGGAAAATCATTCTGTGAATTGATGCTAATGCGATTCTAACAGATATTGTCCTTCCATCAGTTCGAATAAGAACAATCAATTAGAATATGAAATGAATTCCAGTTTTGTTACTTCCCTTACTAAAACCTTCTTTTAACTCTACAGGGTATGGGGTTTATATGCTTCTTAAGCCACAACCAGATAAAGGCTGGTATTTACTCATCTATTTAAATAGCACTCCCTATATTAATTCACATTATACCAGAGTAGTCTCTCGTAGTATTGACACGGTTGTCATCATCATATAAACATTCAGCAGTAAATCATCAATATCAAAGTAATTTTACCATTTTCTACGTAAAAGTTAACACCTTTACGTATAAACACAGGCAAATCAACACAAATATATATATATATCATCCAGACCATCTGAGAGTAATTTTACACAAACTTCACCCTAATTTATAACAAAGCCATATCCTAGTATCTCCACAAAAGATTCAATTTACAAAAACCCGATACGGTTGAGCATATAAGCATGCCATTGCAGCTTCTGTGTATACACAAATCCCTCAGTATCAGTTAAATTACTGCTATACTACATCAGAATTTATAACAAACAGACATAATGGCATTCTCAATAAACTTATCAAAATTTTACAAGCATTAACATCAAAGATACAGGCTCGCCTTTCAGCAATGGATTATATATAATATAAAAACTGATACTATTTTTCTTTTTCATTTGAATCATTATAATAATGCAATTTAACTTTGATTAAAGCTAAATTTGCAGCTAATTACCAGTCATGGTTCCGATACGCTTCTTTGATTTTAGCTCCCACTCGCTTCTATCGGAGATGTCTAGGATCAAAATCACAGACAAAACTCACTTCCTCGCGAGCTTGAAAGGTAAACAAACCCTACGGCTCACCCTCTCTAAACGCTCCGTTTAACCGTCTCCAACGCATAGCCTTTTGTTGCCTTTTGGTTTTGGTTTTGATTTTTATTGTCAGACTGCAATTTTATTCTAATAAAATATTTTATAATCACACGAGAGATTTTAATATTTATAAACTGAATCTTTGTAATTTAAATATTTATTCTTATGATTTTTTTTATTGTTAATGTATATTAACGTTATGATGTGATTCAATAATTTCAACATAAAATCAATCCATAAATTTTTTTGATAAAAAAAAGTTATGAAAAAATAATTTAGATTCCGTATTATTTACAAAATATTCAAAGTTGTTAGTGAATGTGTCATTTTAGGAATATGCATAACTTTTATTTTTTCCATCTTACCGCATGTTTTATATCATTGATTAAAGGAATGGTAATAATATCAACAATAGTTACAGTAAATCAGTGGTATAAATGGAAATCATACCTGGATATTACAGTAACAATGATATAATTAGAATAATACATTAGCCAATTAATAATTAAGCTTGGTAATATATTGTATTATATCATATTCGTGTTCAAATATTAAATAAATTTAAAATTTCAAAAATACAAACTCATATTTCAAAAATATTTTCAAATATTATGTTAACTTTGACAAAGTGCCCGTGTAACAAATAATTTACTTAATTCTAGTCTAATAAATTTATGTATTAAAATATATAAATTTATATTTTAAAATACAGATAAATTCGTATCAAATTAAAATTTATAAAAAATTATTAATAATTAATATGGTATATGAATAGGTCGAGAAAGTTCACAATAAAATTAAAAAAATAATAACAATAAAAAAGAAGATCCAGCTTTCCTTACAAAATATGATAATAAACAAAAAAAAAATTACACTGTACAGGAAAAAAATAATAATCACATGTTCACCCTCATTTTTTATACAATGTGGAATTTTACGTAACAAAATACAAAAAGTTAGTTTTGTCCTTCTTGCTTTTTGGTCGCCAAGCAACATTTCTTTCTCCAAAGGCGGACCCAAAAAAAAAAAAAAACAAAATTAATTTTAAATTTAAAAACATATTACGAAAATTAAATTGAATTCGAATCCATTTATTAAAGTTTTAACAAATAAATAAAATAATTGATTTATATTTTAAAATAATCAAATCAATATTTTAAAATTTAATAGTTTTATTTATTTTTATATACTTTTACTATTTATCAACATTTAATAGAAAAAAAGTGGTCTTTAATAGCAATGCAATGATTTTAACAAAATCCATTCCATAAGATACATAAAGGATCATCACCGTGTATTTTCATCCGTCAGATCCAGATTGGCCCACAGTAGGACAACTCCTATTCGTTTTTTTTTTTTGTTGGTAAGAGACAGCTCCTATTGGTTCGCGTAGATCGTGGGACCCGATCATGCATGTGGGACGAGTGTAGAAGAGTAAAATATATACTTGTCCGTGGCTTATCAAAGCACCTTTACCATCGGTGCGTTCCATGCAATACCACCAAGGGGGGAGCTCAACTTGCCCCATCGGCATTATTATTATTATTATTATTGGAATCCAAAAAATTAAGCTATATTATTATTATTTTGCATTTATTATTATTGCATAATATGGATGGACATGCATATAGAAAAAATCGTACATTATTATTAAGTATTATTACTATTCTTAAAATATATAAAATCTCAAGTTGATCAAAACTTTATATTTTATAGATTATTTGATTTTTGAAGCCAAATCACTCTCAAGTACATCTCACGTGCTGCTTATTTATTTATCCTATGTAATAAAGTCTATCTCTAATATAAAAGAAAATAAAGTCTATCTGTGTTGTATATAATTTTTTTAGTGACAATTATCATATTTCAAAACTTTATACTTCATAAACAAAAACACTTCATTTCAAACACAAAAGCATAATATCTTTGTTATAACAAAAAAGTTAAGTTGACATCGCAAATTATTGTCTTTTTATTTTGGACATGAAAAAAAAAAATCATAGATTTTATTTCATATATTTTGATATTCTACATTTGTATTCAAAATATTAATTGTGTTAGGGTTACTAAATTGTTTGCCAAACTATAGTTTATATTAGTTGTTGGTAAATCATACAACATAAATATAAATAAGTAAATTATTAAATGAATAAAATAAAATTCAACACAAATCAATTAAACATTACGATGCCATTGACCATATTATTTTATAAATAATTTTATATCTTTAACACTTATGTAAAAATATATATAAACATAAAAAAATTACGGATAATATTTAATCTGAACTCTTTGAAGACTGTATTAATTACAATTTAATATTATAAATTATGAATATTACAAATAGTATACATGTACATGACGTGATGGTATTTTAAAAAGTATGAATGAAATAATAAAAAAAATAATAATGACTATTTAAAATTTGACAAGAGATTAATGGTATCTTTAAAACCAAATGGATCAAAATTATATTTATAACAAAACTTTTGGGAACGTGGCTAAATTAACCCAACCTGCTTTATGTGCACTTTAATTTTGAAAGCAATAAAATTAGACATATATTATGAAAAAGTTACTCGATCTATATTTTAAACGCATGTATGAAAGGAAATTCTTTGATTTTTATTTTGTTTTAAATTGTACACTGAAGCAAACATTAAAAATAATTTAAAATTACCATAAAGTTTGTCATATATAATTTACTATTAACATATAAATTTTTAGAATATTTCTAATGGAATTTAAATTGTTAAAATTAATATGTTACATGGGCAAATATAGTAACTATTTTGAAAAAAAAAAAGTTGTACTTCATTGGTAATGTCTATAATGAATGTTGAACTGTTATGACATCGACATTGTTAAAGTAAATGTTTATTTTTGAAAACTCTGTTAAATATTATAAAGTTTATAAAAATATAAATTAAAAAAAAATATAATTTATTTAAAAATTAAAAATATTTAATAAAATATATAATTAATTAATAATTATAAATAATATTTATATTTATTACTATAAAAAAATAATTTTTAAATTAATAATATATTTATAATATATAAATTTAAACTATATCTATTCTTATATTATATATACAATAACTCACATTTTTTATTCAAAATCTTATTATCTAATAATGTATGTTAAAAAAAATACTCGATTCTGGAAAAACGAGTCAATTTAATGAAAAAAAAACCGAAGCAAAATCAACTCTCACTATTTATGTTTCTATTATCATTTTTATTTTATTTTTAATTGAGATGCAAAATGTAGGCACTTTTTTGTTTTTTGTTTTTATGAATGTTTTTGTTTTGAAAGATGTGATATCATAAATGGTCATATTGAATACATTAAAAAGTAAAACAAAAAAAAAAGAATAATATAGAAAAAGGCCTGCGAAAAGTTAATGCTGACGGGGAAATTGAAAGCATAGAAACTGTACAGTATGAACTGTATATAGAAAATGCAATTCCACCTCAATATTTATTTTATTTTATACATCACTGGCTAATTGGAATTATTAATTTTTGTGATTTATCTCTGAAAATCTCTCCTTCTCTCTCTCCTCTGTCTTCTCTCCTTCTCTCGGCAAAAAAAGATACCAAAAGGTACGGTTTGATCCAAACACAAGCACTTTCTCTTTCTTCAGCAAACTCTCACTCACTCACTCTCTCTCTCTCTCTCTATCTTTGCCCCCGTACAGTGTGGAACGCCGATGAGCTTGAAAGCGAAATATTGTAAACGATATCAAGAAGAGGAGATCGCAATATCACACAAAAAATACGAAAATTACTTCGAACAAATTTTCCTCAATTTTTTGAATAGTAGCAACAACGAATAAACAGATCCTCTTCGTTTAGAGGTATAGCTTTATATGTATTTATTTACATAAACCCTTATCATCGGGTTTTTCTTTTTTGTTTTAATATATTCTGCTACTCCACGGAGGTTTTTTCATACATTATTTTATATTTTATTTTGTTGGGCTTCTTTTTTTTTTGGGTTGCATGCAAGATGGAAAATTGTGGTTTTTTATTTTTATATATTTTTTTCATTAGGTTTAAGGAGCATATGCATTTTTTCGAGAAAGTGAGGCTCTGGAGGATTTTTTGGAGTTGAGTGTGGTTAAATATGGAGGGTTGAGATTGTATTTAAGCTTGTTTGAGATCGGAGTTTTATTGGATTTTGGGATTTCTTTTAGGTGGGGGGACTTTGGTTGAGATGGGAAGTTCTGGCGAGACCTGTAACAAGGGTATTGACGCGTCGGTGGGTGGGTTGGTTTGGGTCCGCCGAAGGAATGGGTCGTGGTGGCCCGGTCGGATAATGGGTCTTGACGAGTTGTCGGAGGGTTGCTTAGTTTCGCCGAGATCGGGTACTCCTGTGAAGCTTCTGGGTCGCGAGGACGCAAGCGTGTAAGTTTACTGTTAACCATTCCCATCTTACATCCTTTACATAGTTTTTACATTGGATGAGCTTGGGTTTGATTGGTTTTTTGATATCCGTTCATCTTATGAATTTTTTTTTTCCGGTTCTTACAGTTGTTTGGACTTGGATTTGATATTTGCATCTGATGAAATAGGTTGTATAAATATGTATATTGTGCAAAAAAGTGTCATATTGTTTAAAATAGCAACTAGCAAGACTGAGGATGTTGCCTTCTAATATCTGGCTTAAGGGGTTGCTGTTGGTCTTTACATTACCAACTTAACTGAACTAGTTCCACGATTCATTGATTTGAATTGTAGTACGGCATTCGTTACAAATCAGTTACTTTTTCTTTTATCTAAGTTATGCTGGGATGGCTGGAAATTTGGCCTTCAAGGCAAAGGGCAGCATTTTTCAAGGTATATGTGAGGCACATGGCTCATGCTTGAGGCTTGCTGTGTATTAGATGGTATTCGCTGCATACATGTGTTGTAATTTTCTTTGAAATAAATCTTTAGTCTCAATGTATTTATGCAAATATTAGATCTTTGTAGGGGTTTGATATTGGTGTGGTTGCAAATGTCCATTTTTCTTGGCATTTTCTTGTGAGAATTTCATGATCCCAAACTTGAGGTATGGGCCTGCTCTGACATTGTAATTGATTGTTTAGGGACTGGTATAACCTTGAAAAATCAAAGAGGGTGAAAGCGTTTCGATGTGGGGAGTATGACGAATGCATTGAAAAAGCAAAGGAATCAGCAGCTAATTCCAATAAAAAGGCTGTGAAATATGCACGGAGGGAAGATGCCATTCTCCATGCTCTTGAAATTGAGAATGCTCGGCTGGGGAAGGATAAATTGGAGTTTAGCTCTAGAATGGATAATTCTGGCGGTGAGCATGGTAGTTCAGCCAGAGAGTCACCTTCCATGTCTAATTCAGGCAATGAAAATGAGGATTTGGAAGATGATGTGAGTGATTCTGAAGATAATTCAGATTCAGCACAGGAATTATCTCAATCTGGTATATCTTTTGAAGAACCAAATCATGTAAGTTCTTCTAAGGTGCAATCTGTGCAGGAAAGGAGACGGAAAACCCCAAATGATTCAGAGGATGATGGAACAGAAAGAGTTAAGCGAATGAGAGGGCTTGAGGACTTGGGGACTGGTGTAGTATGCAAAAGAAAGGTCCAGGCTGGAGGTCTTCTTGAGCTAGTTCAACAAGATAATGCTTCACTCTCTGTTTCAAGCAATGCGAACTGTATATCTAACGGAATTAGTGTAAATGGTAGCAAATCTAACTCATCGATGAAAAGAAAGAGATCTCAAGTGGCAAATGTTCATGAATTTTTAAAAAGGAAAAACCGTCGCCGTCCTTTGACAAAGGTTTTAGAGAGTACGGCTATGGTGTCCGTTCCAGTCATTTGTGATCAACTTCCCACTTCATGTGGTTCACCTCTTGGTGGATTAACTGATGGCAAGGTTTCTGGAGTTGAATCTACTGAATCAAAGAGAAGTCTCTCTATAGTAGTTAACAATAACTCAGACAGCACTGTAGTTTCATGTGAAAATGGGACTTTAGATGCTTCTGACCAAGCTTGTGACGCATCCCAAATTAATAGCAAGGAAAAGGAGATCGAAATTCCCAGTACTTCTGGATTAGCTGAGAATGATTCTTCTGATAGATTATTTGATGTGCCATTTGTTGGGGAGGAAAAGCACTCTTCAGGTAAGCTTGCTTTAAATAATATGTGGGTTTGATCCATTCTCTATTCTTTTATGTGATGATTATATCTTTTCTTTTCGTTTTTCACCCTTAAATTGGCAACATTGGTGCTGATATGCCATACAAATTCCAACTTAAACTTTTCTCATCAGCTACTTAACCATGTTAGCTTGTTTTTCTGTTTAATTTCAAGTTTGGTTGATTATCTAGTGAAACTTAAGTGTGACTAAATGGAGGCTCTATTACTTGTAGAAATATGTGCTATTTTTCTCCCCTCCCTAGATCCTATCAATTGGCTGAGATGATGGTATTAACATGGTTAGAAAAGATGAATTAATAGAGACATAGGCATGTAGTAAAGGATCTGTCAGAATGCTCTTAAACTATTCTTTTTATTTGAGACTTCGGACAACTTCTCGTGAACTCGGATTGTAAGATGCAGTTCAGACTGGGTGCAATGTGGTCTAATGAAAATGATGGAAGTTGTTAAGGAGACTATGATTTGAAATTTCTGAAAGGGAAACTGGGCATCTTGAGACAGATTTTGATGGTATGTATGTGTGAAGAGGCTGATTGGAAACTGTTTAAACATGTATATGCTTGTTCATGCAAAGAAAACATTAGTTTAGGAACATCTGCCTGCACCCTAATTTCCTTATATGAATGTAAGCAGCTCAATTATGAGCAAAATTTGATAGAATAGATGTAATGGATACATATTCAATATTTTGAAATATAGAGAGGTAAGTTGACCAACATGTGGTGAAGCCAGGATTCTTAAAAGAACTGGAGAGGCTAATTTTTCTGGCAGGGTTTTAGGAATGTGGCTAACACATAAGTAGACCTATTTGTGTGGAGACATGTAAATTTAGATTCATACGTGTATCATAATCTTTTTCACTGTATTGTTAAGCATTAATGAGTTGAACTTAGAAGGATGACGAGCAATTTGTTTTACCTTGCATTGGATAATAGTATTATTTTAGAGTTCAAATGCTGCTTTAATTTGGAGAAAAAGGGTAGCCCTAGAAAGTTACCCAGCTATTTTATGATCTATTTAGATGTTAAATATGATAATGTAGTTTTCTGTTCAATCTTATGGCAACAGTTTACCTGTCAAACTTATGAAAAAACGTTATATGCTTTTATATTTTTAGTGCATTTTCTTGCTTGATAAGATTCAAACTGAGGTCTGACCATCCCCGTTTCTTCCCTTTTGAGCTATGTGCATGTGTTGCAATGATGTGTAGATATTGTTTCTTTAGCCTCTTGAATGTACTTTAATGGTTTGGCCCAATTATATGGACCCATTATGTAGTCTTGCGTGTGTTCTGTTCTTTGTTTAATGCTCTGTTTTGGGTCATTATATGGACTACTTATGTGTCATGTCATTAATCTTTAATACACATGCATTTGGTGACATTTAAGTTTTAATGAATCATTTTGTCCTTCCCCTTTTCTCTTGCAATTGCGATGTTAATTTGCGTAATTTTCTTCTGTGCTTAATCTGAGATCTAGAAAGTGTAGGAAATTTCTCCTTATGCAGATTTGTCATCTTATTTTTGTCAGGCCTTTCTCCTTTATTTATGTCTTCTTCATCTGGAAGGCCTCAAATTGGTGTATTGAGGAGGCAATCTAGTCAAAGCAGTCAGGTAGAAGCTTTATCTCTGAGAAATGAGGGAATTAATGAGAGTGGTTCTACCTGTTCAGCAGCTGTTCATGCCGATATTGGCCAGAGGATAGAGAAAGGTACTTCAGAGTGGCAGTTAAAAGGAAAGAGGAATTCAAGACAAATAAATAAAGATAGAAAACAAGACTTGAGAAAATATGTGGACATAAATGATGAGTCCAATGCTTGTTTGGCAGGTATAGAGCATTTGGACGGATTCTCTCAGGGTTCTGATCGAAAGGTTGATTGCAATGGCACTGGTGGATATTTGAGTTCTTACAATTGCACTTTACAAGCAAATTCTAAACCAGTTTCTGAAGATCAGGCTGATGGGTTGCATGACTTGAGCAGGCATCTACCACCAAGGGAGTGCAATATGAGAGGGTCAACACCTGAGGTGAAGCTATTACCTGATGCCTCGTTAACACCTCAAAGGTTACTTCCTTATCGTCAATCACGCTTTACAATTAACAGCAGATATCAGTCATCAGATTTTTCCATCAGAAATTACTGCTCCGATGCCTCTTTATATGATGTTAAGCTTGAGGTGAAAGCCAACTATAAGCCGCAGCATGTTCCATTGGTTTCCCTCATGAGTAAATTGAATGGTAAAGCTATTGTGGGCCATCCTCTCACAGTGGAGGTTTTGGATGAAAGCGATTGTGACATTCTATTAAGCAGAATGGAATATGAACTGGAAGGTGGTGAAATGGTTTATGGTAATCCAAATTCAGCAAGTGGAAGAACTCCAACCAAGCATTCGGTATTGCAGCCACTTCATTCTCCTAGGAAATCTTCCAAAACAAAGAAATCCGGCTTGTTGCACAAAAAGATCAGGAAACTGTCTTCACTGACTGGTAAGAAGCAATCTGAAGAGAGAAAACAAGTGGTTGAGAAACCAAAGGCTCCATTAATAGCTTGTATTCCCCTTAAATTAGTATTTAATAGGATAAATGAAGCAATGAATGGTCCGGCACAACAAACACACCGCGTTTTAACATCGAGCAACAAATAAAAGTGTGTTTCTTGGGGGAAATGTTGCAGTAGCTCTACATTTTTTTACCTTTTGAATTCAGTCACTTGGATTGGGGGGTTATTTTTAATTCAATTTCTGCAGCCTAGTTAGCTTATGCTTCTCATTTAACCATCTTTGGTTGGCAGCATTATACGGTCTGCCCATGAGGTGGAATCCCTCTGTATAATTTTCATGACATTTCGTTGTTGTAGAAACTGGTAGTAGAACGGTCAATGGAGGCTGCTTATGGCTTTGTATATACTGTAACATTAGATGAGTTGTAAAGAAGGTGATCTAGTATTAGGTATTTAATGACCTGATATTAGGTTTCTTAGTTTATGAATTTGATTCTGGAGGTCAAATAACTTCTTTCCCCACTGTACTCCTGCCATTGGGTCATGATATTATTAATTTCTTTTGAGGCAATTCCTTATTCATAATTTGGTTTTGTTGCTTGAATTTTCCCTTTGATCCATGAAACACTATCAAAGTCATGTTGCATTTTGTGCTTCTGTTTATATCTCTGGCATGTTTTGCTCTTGTTGCATTGCTTCGTTGTTTAAGTTTTTGCTTTGCCTTGTCTTCAGAAAATAATTCTATGTTGAAAGGATAAAAAAGTAAATTTGAATATGTAATCGAACGGTCCAAAGTTTGTAATTGGGCTAAAAAAAATAATTTGCCAAAAAGCTAAATATTAAGCATTAGAAAACTCTTCCAATTTATCTATAGATAATTATATGTTTGCAAGACCAAAATAAAAATGTAAGGTTAAAACTTTCTTTTATACAATATTAACTCAATTCAGTTTCATTTGTTTAAAAAGTGCTGATTTAAAAACATGATTTTTTTTGGGGAATACAAAAAAGAAAAAAGAAGAAGATTAATTTATCAAATTAAGTTAATTATTTGTTAATTTTACTGAAATTTGACAAAACTAAAAGTGTAATATCACTTACAACTTATTTTAAAGTTATATTATTTATGACGTCAAATTTTCGAAAAATTTGGCAATGGAAAAAGATAATTTCCATGTTTACATTAAAATAAAGTAAGTATACAATAGAGAGAGAAATTAAAATAATATATATTTTCTAATAATTTACTATTTAAATAATATATTACTAATCTCTGGGTATAGACGTAATATACAAAAATGTTCGATGCCCTTGTCGTCCAAGCAACAAAATGCAATTAGGGTTTCAGTATATAAATCCTAACATAAAAACCTTCTTCTCTGTAGTCTTCAAAGTCTTCTGCTAGAGCTCCCGTATCAAAAAAACCCTAGAGGTTCCCGGCGCATTTTTTTTCTGAGTAAATTTTGTTTGGTAAATATAAATATTCAAGGTGTGTAACGGATATAGATCTATCTGGTGGGTATTGTGCAGGAGGAGATGGCGACCGTACCTGGACAATTGATCTGGGAGATCGTGAAGAAGAACAACTCCTTTTTGGTGAAGCAGTTTGGAAGAGGGAACGCAAAAGTACAGTTCAGCAAAGAGAGCAACAATCTCTACAATCTCAACACCTACAAGCACTCCGGTACTTGCACTTCTTTTAATTTTCTTTTCCGGGAAAAGGGATTGCATTTAGTGACTCTTAAATGAAAGGGAAACTAAAGATTTAATATTTTTGGAGTGGAAGTGAAGATTCCAGTAGAATGAGAAAGTATGCGGTTTTATGGTGTTTAATCTTCTTTTAGACATTCTAAGAGAAAATGAATGATAACGAGGTCGAAGATTTGAAATGGTTTGATATGTTTAAATTTGTTATTAAATCAGTTTAGTTTTATTTACTCTGTTTGAGATGGTATTCATCTTATAATTTTAAAAATCAATATTAGTCTGTTCTTTTATTTTTTTAAAAGGATACTTAATTCATCTTATAAGCGGGGATTGTTTTATTAGGGTTGGCGAACAAGAAAACTGTCACTATTCAACCTGGTGGTAAAGATCAAGGTGTGTTGTTCGCAACTACCAAGACCAAGAAACAAAACAAGCCTTCTGCTTTGCTTCACAAGTCTGTTATGAAAAAGGAGTTCCGTAGGATGGCTGGTGCAGTTGAAAATCAGGTAAACTAAGTTCATTTATATATATATGTATATGTGTTTGCGTGTAAATATATGCATATATCTGTTTAGTCTCTATGAATCAGCATGGTGGATAGACCTTGTCTTTTCCATTGCTGTTTGATATCTGGAAATTTGGGTTGCATGTTTTATAAATGTAATTCTTAGTTTGAAAAAGAGACTCTATACATGCCCAACAGATCATACTCATAGGCTACCCCCACGCATAAAAAATAAACGAATGAAACTTAGTAGTCCATTCCTAGTTCTTGTTTGATTGTATGGTGCCTAATTCTTCTGCGGTGATGAGCCTTTAACATGTTAGAAGATCTATCTTTAATGATTTCTTCTATGAAATACACTTGTTACGCTTGGCTTCTGAGCACACAGTCATTTCTTCTAGCTGTGTTTGATCGTAGAAACTTTCAAACATCTTATTTATAGAGAGATGGAGGCTGGTTTCTCTTTTAGTGGGGTGCCTGTATTCCTCATGTTCATTGTTTTAGGCCTCTAAATTGGGCTGTGTAAATGGGTTGTGATGGTCTTTAATGGTTTCTGCTATGAAATACACTTGTTGCCTTGGCTTCTGAGTGTACAATTATTTCTTGTAGTTTGTGTTTGATCTTAGAAACTTTCAAACATCTTATTTATATAGAGATGGAGACTGGTTTATGTTCAGTGGGGTGCTTGTAGGCTTCATGTTTATAGTTGTAGGCCTCTAAATAATTGGCCTGTGCTAATGGGCTGTGATGGCTTCATAAAAAATAAATGAATAAAGCTTGGTCCATCCCTAGTTCTTGTTTGATTGTATGGTGCTTAATTCTTCTGCGGTGATGAGCCTCTAACATGTAAGAAGATCCATCTTTAATGGTTTCTTCTATGAAATACACTTGTTACGCTTGGCTTCTGAGCGTACTTTCTTCTAGTTAGTGTTTGATCATAGAAGCTTTCAAACATCTTATTTATAGAGGGATGGAGACTAGTTTATGTTCAGTGGGATGCATGGCTTCATAAAAAATAAACGAATAAAACTTGGTCCATCCCTAGTCTTTGTTTGATTGTATGGTGCCTAATTCTTCTGCGGTGATGAGCCTCTAACATGTAAGAAGATCCATCTTTAATGGTTTCTTCTATGAAATACACTTGTTACGCTTGGCTTCTGAGCGCACTTTCTTCTAGTTAGTGTTTGATCATGGAAATTTTCAAACATCTTATTTATAGAGGGATGGAGACTAGCCTATGTTCAGTGGGATGCCTGTATATGTTTATAGTTCTATGCCTCTAAATGATTGACCTGCGAAAATGGGCTGTGATGTCTTCTTAAAAAGTAAATGAATAAAACTTAGCAGTCCATCCTGGTTCTTGTTTGATTGTATGGTGCCTATTCCTTATGTGGTGACGAGCTTCTAACATGTAAGAAGATCCATCTTTAATGGTTTCTTCTTTGAAATTCCCTTGTTACGTTTGGCTTCTGAGCAAACATTCATTTCTTCTAGTTGTGTTCACAGAAACTTTCGAACATCTTACTTATTGAGAGATGGAGACTGGTTTATGTTTCAGTTGGGTGCTTGTATGTTTCATGTTCATAACTGTAGGCCTCCAAATAATTGGCCTGTGTAAATGGGTTGTGATGGCTTCATAAAAAATAAACAAATAAACTCGGTAGTCCATCCCTAGTTCTTGTTTGATTGTATGGTGCCTAATTCTTCTGCAGTGATGAGCCTCTAACATGTAAGAAAATCCATCTTTAATGGTTTCTTCTATGAAATACACTTGTTACGCTTGGCTTCTGAGCAAACGTAGTGTTTGATCGTAGAAACTTCAAACATCTTATTTATAGTGAGATGGAGACTGGTTTATGTTTCAGTGGGGTGCCTGTAGGTGTCAGCCTCTAAATAATTGGACTGTGTAAATGGCTTGTCATGGCGTTGTATTTGCAATAATCTAACTTATATGTGGTCTGCAATCTTATTTTATTTATTATTTATTGTTTATCTCTCTCTCCTTCTATGTGTCTCTTAGTGTTGATGCCACTCGCTTATCATTATTGCAGGTAGCCAATAACTACTACAGGCCAGATCTAAAGAAGGCTGCCCTTGCAAGGTTGAGCGTTGTGCACAGGAGCCTCAAGGTTGCGAAGTCTGGTGTCAAGAAGAGGAATAGACAGGCTGTGAAAGTCCATGGCCGGAAGTGAGAAAAAGAATATGTAGGCTATGAAAGTTTCATGATCAGAAGTGAGTCTGGAGGGTTGATTAATTACAGTGTGCTTTTCCTAGTTTTGAGAGGACTTCTTGATTTTATTGTTGGATTTTGGTTGGTGCTATGTTGCTATATTTTGGTTGACATTAGATATTGAGTTTATTCAATAGCAGTATCTTTTTGGTCCAAATGATTATGAAAAGAGACTCAATTTCATTTCATTTCTTATCTTTTTCCATGTTGCTCAATGTTTGCACATGGATTGCTCTACTAAGTGGGTAAACCTTATAGATGCACCTGCATCAGATTGGATGGTTGGCTGAAAAGTTAAAACTTATGTATTGTATCCGTTCTGTTGTAAGTTCTCTCTGTGAAACAATATCATGAGCGAGGGTAACAATCTAATAATGAAGATTTATGCTTTCAAAACCTAAAAGATAATATTAAATTATATTTTGACATGAAAATGGAATGTCATAAGATCTCTTATTGGTATATAACATGTAAAAATAAGATCTATCCGGCCTGCGTTTTGCACCAATTAATGTACACATAAGAATAGGAGTTGGTCAAATTATAGAACGTGCAAAACTAAAACCAAAACCATGGTTTTTGCTGGCTACTTAAGAGGAGCAACATGTAGTTTTCTGGGCAACTGGCCGCCCATGCATGCGCACTGTGGCAGCCTTGTTTGCGCTCATTGCTGGTTGACTCGAAATTCTACATTAAAAAGCCAATGGAAAGTAATCAAACTTATATTAGTTTGACAGCTAAAAAATGATCATCCTTGACTATATTTAACCATTATTTTAAGGTGCAAACTCACCTATTCTTTATCTCTGATACCATAGTGGTGAAAGCCTGCTCCACATTAGTGGCGTTTTTGGCACTTGTTTCTAAAAATGGAATCCCAATTTCATCTGCAAATGCCTAGAGAAACCAGGAGGGAAAAAAAGAAGAAGTCCAAATAACATGAACAATCTTAAAAGAAATAAAATAAAATTAGTAAAAACATGCACCAAAAGAGAAATTAGTAACTTAGATATATATACCTTTGCAGTTTCATAGGAAACCGCTCTCTTCTTAATCAAGTCGCATTTGTTTCCAACCAAGAGCCTGTTCACATTTGAAGTGGTAAATTTATCAATTTCCTCCAGCCAGACCTTGACATTGTTGAAGCTTTCTTCATCCGTAACATCATAGACAATCTAACAAAAGGGTCAGGAAAATATAAAAATTCATCCCCAACATTATAGAATTCAAAATCTCAAATTGTTGTATGAAGAAGTTGATGCATACAACAATGCCATGTGCACCGCGGTAGTAACTGTTTGTAATTGTCCTGAATCGCTCTTGACCAGCAGTATCCCACTAAAAATAGCAAACCAGAGATTTCATTATTGAAGACTTTTATCTTTATTCTTAGAAATTAGAACAACAGGATTTACTTACAATTTGGAGTTTAATGATCTTCGCTTCTTGCTCCACCGTTCGAATTTTCTAATTTGAGAGAAATGATTACAGACAATGAAAACAAAACACCAAAAACTCTCAAAGTATAAAATTATCTCACTGTACTTACAAAGTCAACACCGATGGTACTTATGTAGCTCTCAACGTAAGAATCATCCTATACAAATGAGATTGAAATTACTTGTCAAAATGCAGCAAATGAAGACCATACAAAAAGTAAGTTGCACAAAGATGTGTATTCCAAAACAACATCCTTGTCTCCAAAAAATTGTATCTCAATGCTTGATGTATAGATTTAACCAAAAAAGAGAAACATATCAACCATTCATATCTAAGAAAATTGGCTAGGTTAAATGCGGATTTGAATCTTAAAAGTATATCATATTGTTTATGATATATAATATGCTTTAGTCAAAATAAAATTTCAACAGGCAAAAACTTGTGAATGTTTCATTCTAAAATATAAGAAATTTAGGTGTACCATTTACAATCCTGAACCAGCTTTCATGTGATGACAGTAATTTAAATGTAAAAAGCTGAAAGGTTAAAAGATATGCAATTGAATTCCTACCGCAAACCTCAGTAGAAGACATGACTTGCCGACACCAGAATCTCCAATGAGCAGAATTTTGAAAAGATAGTCGCTGCAATATATGAATGCAAAAAATAGTTCCTTTGATCATCAACTATAGCATTTAGATTGTTAAAATTCATATTAAAACATAATATTATCAAAAAAGTAAAAAAGTCATACCCGTTCAATCTTTTTTCAGTTGTTCATTTCTATAAAGCCTTACGATGGAGAAAACCAGATCCATGGGGAATTACTCGAATTATATGATAGAATCATTCATACAAGTCAATGTGATTATTTTTCCTGGTTTGTGTATCCTACATTGTTCCAAACCACCTTAATACAAGCATATTGATGGATTACAATATGCTCTACTCAACAACAAGCTCTTCAATTTTTTCCCTAGCTTCTATTATATCAAATAAAACAATTCCTTCTAATGCCCTATTATATCCTTCCTATTACATGCTATTGGTGCATAAAGATACAATTTTTTTTTTTTTTCATGTTGTCCTCTATGATTTGAACTCATAAATTCTTGACATAATCCAAACTCCATTTCCTATCCCAGGCTCATTATAAATACAGCAGTTTATTTCACCATTTATACATAGACCTTCATTTGTACAGTTGTCCATGGCCAAATTACTATTACATGTTGAAGAAAACAAATTTCTTCAACAATGGATTCCAAATATTCTTCTACCCGAAACTTAATAATCATAACTTCTCAACAGGGCCAGAAAACCCCAGGAAATCAATTAAAAAAAAAAAATCCTTTTAAGGCCTTTCGTTTCACATAATATCAAAAATTCACCAAAATAAGAGAAAATAATAAGTGGGTTGGATACGAAATCCCGAATAATTTGAAATAATTTTATATTAAAAAAAAAGAAGAAGTCAAAATTACATATTGAATAACATGGATCATGAACATTGTTTATACCTATTATATAATTCCCAACGTATACAAAATAATATAATACGTAAGAATAATAGTAATGATGATACAAGAAGGATTACTATTCAGGAGTCATGGCTTGGCTTGGCTAGCTGATGAAGGAATTTCCAGAAATCACAATCACAAACCCACGTAAAGAACAGTCTTCTGTCGCATGGAATCGCAATTTGCTCTTCAACTTGCTCGGGCTAGGCTGCTTTTAGCCTCTTCACAAATTTATTTTGGGCCGTATGCTGGATTGGACCCAATTTACTTGCCCAAATTTGAAGCCCAATCACCTATTATATAATTGATTTTATTTTTATTTTCAACTTTCATACATATATATATATATATACACACGAAATTTTGTTATAAAACTCATAAGTTATCTTATGGAGCCCAACATTTTTTTTTCTGATTTTTTGTTTAGTTTTTTTTTTTACTAAATACTTATAAATGCTATATATTTTAAAAATCTATAAAAAAAATATGACTAAAATACTAAAATATACTCAATTACTGTGTTTTGTATAGCAATTTTTTTAACTTAATAATTCTAAATGCTATAAAATCTAAAAGCAGTTTTTTTTTTAAATTAAAAAAAAATATTTTTGTTGGAGAGTTTATGGAACCCAACAAATATATTTTATAGTAAATCTCTCTATATATAAGATCATCTATATATATTAATAAACATATATATGTTTCGTTAAAATAAAAACTCAAAGTTCTAGAAAAGGAAAATCATTTATCTAATTCATGAAGAAAAATAATAATCTGTATGGTTTTCGAAACCGCTCAAGAAGTAGTATTGGTCCAATACCATCCCATTCCCAACTAAATTGTTTTTTTATGCTACAAATAGACCAGTCTGATTTCGTTTGTAGGCTGCCAAACCAACTATATATATTATGGGTACAATAGTATTAATATGATAATTATTTCGGCTTGAAAGAGATGTCTTTATACTCCAATCCATCAAAAATAGACAAATCTTAATTTCTTAGAAAAGTATATCTACATAAATATATTAAATTAAATATGCATATGTACTTTTCTTTTAGTTAGGCTGATTACTTGGCCTGCAAGTTTAAATCTGGAGAGAAGTCTTTTGTCCGAGAGAGACTCTCCTCCAACCAGATCAAAGTCAATCATGATTCAAAATCATTGGCTGTGTTTTAGATGGTATTTATATCATATGCATGTAATGATTAAAGATTGTTGTTTTAGCTGCATTATTGTTTGTTTTGATAAGAGTTTAGGAAACATGCATTGTTTGTATTTACCATTTTGATTCCTCTGACTCTAGAAAACAACAACGCGAGGAACTTTCCTAATACATATCTAAATATTATATATGTATAAAGCATCTATTCCATTTTGAGCAATATTAATAATCTATGTGAACTGGTATTACTGTATAGACCCACCAATCATAGGATTTTCACATAGCCAAATTTTGTGTCCAGGAATGTGCTAGTGCTAAGGAATATTAGAAAAAGTCAAAGTCAAAATTAAAGTATTTGCCCACACGCATTGGAATACTATGTTACTTGCCATATTTTACTTCTCCAACCATATAAAACCAAGATTTTCCTCTTTATAATTGGATTCTACCAAAATACCATTTGTAGCAGTTTCTTGGCCAGGAGGGGCCAAGAAGAAGCAGCTCAAAACCCATGTCTATCAAGAAGACTCATTCTCTCAACAATGGCGAAGATCGGAAGGTTGATGTTGCAAAGAAAAGAAGGTCCTTCAATCGTTGTTTTTCTTTCATGGAGATATCAATGGAACCAGGAAAACAGCTCGAAGATATGGATTCGGACAACCTCAAGTCTCAGATCAGGAAATGGGCTAAGGCCGTCGTTGCATATGCTCGGCAAGTTAGTGGTCGTTTTGGAAGCTCAAGTGGCTAAATCTCAAACCTCTTTGAAGCATGTTTTGCCTGAAAGAGATGAAATTCTACAGAGTTGTATGTATTGCAACTCATTTTGCAAGTGTAACCAATGTGAATAGGAGTTGCAGAAAATGGATGAATTTGTTAGTTCTTTGAATTGGTTGAAAATGACAAGAATTTGTATATACATACTTGGAGAATTGGTCGGTTGAAGCTGAACCAGATAATGGAAATTTGTATAGTTTGACTCAAAAGGAAATAAAGGGGCTCAAATTGTTTTTATGAATTTTTTTTTTTATCGAATGTAATCTAGCTCAAAGAAAAAAGTGAACAAAAACAAAAATACATACCAATTTCAACAAAATTCTATACAGCACGCGTAATAATAATATGGAAAATCCAAAGCCATATAAGAGCTATGGAAAGGAAATTCTCAGCTTAAACTTAAAAGACCCTGTTCTCACTCTTCCTTTTTCACACCAAATTCCTTTTCCACAACTGAAGATTCGTTTTCCTCACCAGCATCCTTCTCTCTGGAGATGGACCTTAAAAGCCGCTTAGAATACACATCCTGAGCCTGTGTTGCATTTTTCATCCGGTTGGCTCTTACCCACGCAGGTTCCTGCAAGAGATCAGAATGATATGGTATTTGATCTTCCATACAAAGATGATTAATGCTTTTACTTTTTGCCTTTGCATATATTAGCCAGAAGAAGACAATGTGGATTCTGAAAAATTACAAAGCCTTTTTTGAATTGAGGAATGTGAAATCACCTCAGGAACAAAGCGAGAGAATCCAAATTTGATCATAAGGAGAGCATGCTCCATGACGAGGATTGCTGCTAGTCCAGGCTCGATTTTCCATTTTCCTTCCTCATCGTACAGCCATGCTAAAAGTGCGCAGTTGGTGCATATTGACATGACTATAAGAAACTGAAATTCATACATACATCCCCATGTCAATTACATGTCAGCAAGACGATGACCGTGTGGAAACCTGTCCAAGTTATCACATTTTGAAGTGACACATTTTAAGTACCTGAAAAATGTTCAGCCAAGCTCCAATTGTTGCAGCAGCACGGGGTTCTGGCCTCTTAAACATAGTAAGCAGCTTCAATGCATCTGTTCTGATCTCAGTAATGTTGTTCTGCAACGAGTGGAACACCAACATTCATTTGCTTAATAAGAAAAGGAAAAACTCAATAAAAAATTCATATGATACTATAGAATGTACAATTAAAATCATTGCATACCAAAATAGCAAAGGCAAAAGCAAGGGGAAATGCACTAGCAAACATCATGATCATGCCAAATTGCAATGCCAATTCCAAAAGATCTGCAGGCATGTTTGAAGTTCTAATCAGTCAGAGAAATAGATATACGTAGATAGTCTAGAAGGTGTAATTGATACATGTCATTTCTAAGATGATCCTCACATCATGCTCTAGCTAAATATAGCATGAAAATTACCATCAAATAGTCCATCTTCAATCTCCTCGCCAATGCTTGCAGAATAAGAAGGCTTCAGGTACTCTTTTTCTACCCTAGAAGAAAACTGAATCTTCTCCTTTGATGATTTCTTTTCATACTTTTTCTTGCTTCTTGACTCCAGAGGAACATTAGCTTGTGTTCAGGTAATATACATCCCAGTAAGAGGTATAAAAATGGCAATAAAATAAAGAGAAGCTTACCGGATTCTGTATTTTTTGTAACTATATTTTAGATATGGTAAAGAATTTTCCCAAAGGTTTTGCAACACCTGGAAAACAATGTCCAGTTAAAGAGCATTTTAAATCACTAAGGAACTAGTAAAAAACCATAATGGTAAATGTTATTTATGTATTTCACCTCAGAGACAAGGAGGCGCTGAATCAAGACTTGGCGGAGAGTTAAAAAACTACGATGTAAAAGAGCATGGTAGAAAACTCCTATATACGATTGCATAAAATACAGACCAAACACCTGGAAGAGAAATTAAGTCCGTGAAGCATTGCCTAAATTTCAAGAACAAAATATACATAAAACTTTCTGTTAAATATACCTTGTAGACCAAGCTATCAGCCCTTTTTTCTTTACTTTCATTGTCTTCATTCTTAATGAGCTTGACAGAGATCTTCCCACCAACTTGTGTAAGATACTGAATGGTGAAAAGATAAATGGCAGTCAGTCCGAACCTGAAAAGCAAAGATAGTAAAATTTTAATTCTCATGACACGAATCCATAAAAATTTGATAGGACATAAATGAATGTTCAGTACGTTTGTTGCAGAAGTATCTCAAAAGCAATTTTTGTAGCACCACAGCATTTAAATGGGGAGCCAGAACTCTAAAATGTTAAACTTGATTTAGCCATTTGGAAACGATAAATTTTATTCTTTCCCCTCTTATAGCAAATGAACTCAGGTGTCTTACTTCATAATATCAGACTCCACAATTTCGTAAGTATGAGCATAGGCCAGTTCAAATGGCAACTGCAGGCATATAATACTCAAGATAACAAGAGCATCATTTCTGAATCGCATAAGCCGTCCAAGCCACTCATTTCTTTGAAACACTTCCTTCTCTATTTTTTTGTGAGTTTTTCTAACAGGTTCCGCAGTTGAGTGTACAGAACCCCAGTCCATGCCCAAAAGTTTGTATCGTGCGTCAGCTTCCATTGAATAACTAATCTGCCATCTATCACAAGACAGGAATACATGATAGAAGAAAGGAAAAGGATAATACATAAAACCAAGATAAAATGTGAATTCGAGTTCAATAACAATGTCAAGTTACCTGGCTAAAAGGGCAGAGTTCTTTCGTTTCCAGAACTGGGAAAACATTATAGCCCATAATATTACACTTACAAAGAAAATGGGGAGCACCAGCAACCTCAACGACCTAAAATCAAGAGCACAGCTATTTTTTATGAGAACACTGCACCAGAATATATATACATATATATATAAATATTAAGATTCACAGCACGCAAGGCATAGGAAAGGAAGCATCATAGACACACCCGAAATCGATCATCTGCAAAGTAAGCCCAAATGCAGCAGGGAAGAGCAACCACCGTGTATACATTCCAAGGAAAGCAAAATAGACTGCAATCTGCAAAAGTACCAAAATTTTTGTTTCAAATGTTAGGCAAACTGTTAAAAGAAATAGCTGTTTGCTAAAGCCAAATTAACCTTCGTTCCAAAGTAGGAATAAATCTCATCTATTGGCTGGTTTGAGAAGTCCCACCAGTGAAGTGCCCAACTATAGAGGAGCTTCTTTCTCTTTGTTTCATCTATCAACCAAAATTCATATTAATATTAGAGTCAGTTTGGATACTACAGCTGAAAATCTTTTCTCAGATTGGTAGCTAAACATACCATGCAAAGGAAAGACTCGCTTAACAATGCCTTCTGTCTCCAACTTCTGAAGCAAACATTCCCCAACTTCCCATTGGAACTCTTTATCATCATCATCATCATATTTTAGGGTGATAGCTGACTGGCTCTTGTTCTTCTGTAAATTTTATTCATATACCCATTCACAAGCATATGCATAGTTCAAAAGCAAATTTTGGTCGGTGCACAGATTTCATCAAAGAAAAGAGCATATCATCGAATATGCACAGTTTTGTTTTGGATAAGATCAAAGGGCATGGACCGCTGAATATTGATTGAATCGTAGTATAAAATCATTGCTAAATGAAATGGAATTGCATATTAATATGGTTAAATGACTCACAATTCCACGTATCAAATGCTGATAGCAACGAAACCTCTCACACCAACTGAACAGTGAACCATCAGGCTGTCTCTCAAAGGCTTTAACCTCCTCCCAATGAAATTGTAATTCCATCCCTGAAATAGGGTATTGATCATTAATTAATTCATGAAGAAACAGTATACTTTTACTAATGCAGAACAGGACAACTAAACATGAATTACAGGAAAATGAAGAATCTCTGCATCATTAAGTATTACCAATTCGAGTCTGTTTTGTTATTTGCAACTCAGCCGCAGCCATGCCCAAAGTCTCCAAAGGAGCTGCCAGCTGAAAAGAAAACATATATAGCCAAAATTCATAAACAAAGCTAATTAATTATAAACATATATAGACAAAGAAATTTAGTATGTCTTACATCAAATTCAAGAAGGTTAAATAACGAAAAGAAAGTGTTTGTTGCAAGTATTGGAAAGAAAAAAGAAAATAAAATTGAACCTTGATAAACTCATCAGCAACACCAAGCACTCTCTCAACAATTAAACCCACTTTCTTGAACTCATTAACAAGAACCTCCACACAATCCTCTGCCTTCACACTTCTCTTTGGAACCACCACCCCAATTTCAAAAGCAGGTTGTTCCTCAAGCACATCCATTTCCAGCCCAACTTGGCCCAAAACCAGAAAGAAGAGGCGAAAATTATCAGCAAAACAACTTAGAACCCACCCCAGATATACAAATTCTCCCACCACAGATATTCAAATTCTCCGTATTTATGATCAAAGTGAAGGCTTTTATTAAACTAGAAAGTGAAGTTGTGCATAATTGGCCAGAAAAGCCAAGTGGGTCATTGTATTTGAGATCTAAAGAAGCATGTACACAACCAACAAAATAGAAAATTTTCTTTCCTGTTTAAATGGCTCAAATAGCCAATGGGTTCCTCAGTTTTGCCATAACCAGCTATACGGGTTTCTATTCTATGATGGTGATCAAAGAATGGTTTTATCAAACAACTAGATGAATTTGAATCGAAGCAAAATGTGGGTTTTCGAAAAGAAACAGAAACAGAGAGAGAGAGAGAGAGAAGGCGAACAGGTGTCTGAGTACTCGGATATTGGGGAAGAGCTGTTGCGAGGGAAAGAGACACATAGGATGGAATTGGAAGGTAGTGGACACGTGGTTATGGAAACGGCAGTTTCTTTTGAAATTTCGGACGTGTAAACTTCCCATGAATCTCTATCTGGGTCTCTGTAGAAATAACTCAGAAGAAACATGGTTTAGATAATCGTCCATATCTATTTTTCTTGTTGCATGCATCACCTTTTTTGTTGTACACATATTTTATATATATTTTTGCTGTGCACATCTTTTTTACTATGAATCTTTCCATGTTATACAAACTTTTCGGTCTTTATATTTCGAATGCATTTGCAGTTGATAGAAATTTATTGACAACTTTGCTCTTTGTCATCCATATTGATTGGTAAATATTAATTAGTTACATTTAATATTTTGTTTATTTATATAAATTTAATATTTTAATTTGGAAAAATAAACTTTGGATGATATTTAGCCTAATGTTTTTGAATATGAGAATAATAATAATATAAATTAAAAACAAATGCCAACAAACTCTAATGATCTGCTCTTTCAGAAAATATAATGGGTCTGATGTTCTTAAAAAGAATAAAGAGTACTTTTTCTGGACTAATACAAATAAATACAGTATAAAAGGATCAATTATAACCAATCAAAGTCATGAAACCACTGTATCCATTTGAAGTTCACATGGGTTAAGTTGTAGAGTGCATTTTGATGTGGTTTTAACAATGGAGTCTTATCCTTTTCTTCTGTCCACTTTATGCTCTTAATTTCAACACCATCCACCATGTAGTAACCCCAGTATTTTTTATCAACTGCCTTCTTGCAAAATTCCTACAACCAAAAAAAGAAAAGAAACATTGCTATAATTTTTTTTTTTTTTTAAAACTTTGATTCGTATAAGTCAGACTATAAAGTTGGAATTAATTAGTACCCTCAAAATGTGGCTGCTGTACATGTGAGATGACGATGCCACGTACAAGTTCCTCCAGGAGTAAATCTCTTGAAAACAGAAAGGGCAGCCAATCTTCAGAGCTCTTTGATGAAATTATTACAGAAGTATTGGGTTGCAAATCTTTGAGGTGTTCCAATATTATAAGCTGCACCGTTTCACTCAATTCATCATAGCTTATCATACTCTGCATATAGTTGTAAACAATTAATGTAAGGTCATATATATATATATAAATAAGAATTAGATGCATGTATGTGAAATAAATGAATTAAAAATGTCAAAATATAAACATACCCTCTTGGACTGTATAGCCACCTTAAAATCTTGAATGTGCATAGTCTTTTCGTACAATTCTTTCAATTTGTAGAGCCAAACAGCAGAGCTGTGAATGTGATCTCCGAGATCGAATTTGAAAGTGGCTTTTTTAAAATTTGTAGTGTTTATGGAGTAGAAGGGAATTTTGTTCTGTATGTATTCTACTGAATGGAGATTTGGAGCATCAATCTCAGCTGTGTGGCCGAGGTTTTCACAGCCTTCAATTTGTAATCTTTTCAGGTTGGGGTTATAAATCTTTATAGTTTCTAAACTACGAATGTCTAAGAACAAATTTTCAAGGCCAGCAAGTTTAGATATTTGATTTTGAACCCATAAAGGACTGGTTGCAATATAAGCAAACAAATTCAGACGCAGGGTATTCAAATTATCACAGCCTGACAAATCAAACTCACACCTCCGAAGAAGCCACAAGTAACCAAGGCTCAAAGCTCTGATCTCAACCTTTCTAAGTTTTCTACAGGATACAAGACTGATGCTTTTGATCCTTTGAAGATGAAGACTCGAAACCTTAAAACTGGTCAGCTCATAACAACTCCTAATCTCCAAGTCCTCAAGCAGAGGACAGCCGATTATAAACTTCAGGACAAAAGTATCATCCACATCCATAAAGGACAGATGCAATCTCTGTAGAATTGGAAGATTTATATTGCACCTGTTGTCCTCCAAGGGATCAAATCCGAATCCTGATAGTGACAGTCTGATTAGTGTCTTGAAATTACCCAAAAAAATACTTGCAGGAAACTTGTGACGCACATACCTAAACCAACCAAGACCAATATCTACCTCTTCCAGTGCTCTGCGCTTGCTTGCCAAATAGTTGAACCGCTGGTCCACTAGATCTTTCCACTTGTCTGATTCAGATACATAAGAATTGATGCTCAGCTTGAAGTTTGCAAACCCATGTCTCTGGCCACACAGTTTTGTAAAGTATTCTCCACAAACTTGTTGAAAGTGATCTGTGTATTACTGAAGCACTTTTCGTACCTCAAATCCACACTGGGCCATGATAACCGTGTGCTTCTCCATCTCTTGGACAAAATGCTTGTTCTAGCAGCGTCTAACCCTGGAAGAAAATCGAGTATATGATGAAGAATTGGTTCGGGCAATTCGGAGATCAAATCCATGGTATATATTATATACTCAAATCTCTATTAATTCCTCACTTTCAAATTAGTTTTATAGAAGTCCAAACTTGATGTGGACAAGAGTTATTCTTTCTTTTTTATAGTCTATACGGGTTTTTTATTTATTTTATTTTATTTTTATTTTTATAATATAGTCTATACGTAGTTTGTGGAGACCAAATAGGTTGAGTTTTATATTTAAACTCTACCACTAGAGAAATAATTTTGTTTTTTTGTTTTTTTAATGGATAGATAAATGATTTCTCAACCAATATAAGGAGTCTCCTTTTAATTGGTTCAGAGATTATTGAGATATCATAGTGGTCATCACAATTCGCATTTTCAGCTATACAAATAAAAATAATTTATATAATAATATTTAATAAAAAAGTTAATTGCTCAAATATAAAACATTCCACATAGAATTGAAGAATAATGTAATGAATCATGCTTATAAAAAATATAAATATATTATTTTGATGCATCGTTAATGATGTTTTTATTCTCCATGACCTAACTATATTAAGTTACTATATTCAAATTTCTTTCTTATCAATATAAAGAAAGTTATTTAAATCATTGTTTTTTTAAGTTACGATTTGATTAATTTCACTGACGCCTAATGCGGGTTTTTACATTCATCACTTCTCCAGTTAGATTCCTACGGCATGGACCCTTCTACTCTTGATCACGACTGAAATCTATTTGGTATGTCCACAGCAATAATGTTCTCCCAAAAAAATATTAAAATCATAAAAAAAAAATCAAAACAAAAATTAGAAGAAACACAAAGGGAAAAAAAAATTATATATAGGTAACTTACACAATTTGCAAACCAGTTGGCATCAAAATTGTAGTGGATAGGAATAATTCCGTTTTGCTTTTAACATCATCGGAGAAATTATAAATTATATTTTTACTCTGAAATTACTGTGAATCATATTTTTACTCTGAGACTATGTGTTCGACTCTTTAACATATAAATGCGCATTCTGAGACTGTAATATATATTTCGAGGCGAACAAAGGAAACAGTGACAACGACTCTTAGTCTTTGAAATTACTGGTCAGTCTTTTTGAGGGCCAAGAACGAAACCCTAACACTTCTTACAGTTGGAAAGAAGTGACTTTTTGCAAAAATCCGAGACAACTCGTACCGACATGGTTCATACCGAGTCAAATTACGTGTGGTTCACACTTTTACGTGTCAAAAAGAATAAAAAACGGTTACACATTTGTTATAACACAATATGCATGCTTATTCGAATAAGATCTTAACCATACAAATGACATTATCTTGTACACTACTACACTATTATCACGTCACACGGTTTATAAATAGAAGAAGAAGAAAGAGAAAGTTAAAAGATCTTAGACATTTTATATATAAAAACTCTTTCAAATTCTTTCTTAGAGTGGTACTAAGGATTTAGAGTTCCACATCGGTGCTAAAAAAGTTATAAGTTATGGTCTCATTTTGCTCTCTTAATGGAAGTGACAAAAAACTACAATCACATACACATATTTGCTATTTTCGCTAGATTATCTAGTGAATAGACAGTTATGTCCAAATATTACTCTCACATAATACTCAGTCCACAAATACAACACTATTTAAAAAGTAAATACATAAATATTAATACTTATCATAATAAAGAGAGTTATACAAAATATACCTTGCCCATCACCTGTACATCTTCCACCAGCACATCATTCTCTTGATAGGTCTCCTTATGCATCAAACAAACATCCACCTCACCTTGCATTTTTCCACATCTCCAACATTCAAGCTACACATCTAAATAAAATTAATATGGGTCTGTGCATCTAATATTGTTTAAATATTTCAATTCTACTGTCATTTTCACCCTATAATGTAATACTGAAATTTTCCCTGGAACTTACATTATCACATATGGAATATGAGTAACAAATATAAAAATGTATAATTA